>JAAGKR010003477.1:54953-74045 GCA_011419295.1 Clarias macrocephalus
TACCCCCCCCCCCCCCCCCCCGAAAAATCTGTTACTTATGTGGCGGCGGGCGTAGAGCCAGCACCTCTTACTATCTGCCACCCTCACACTCAACCAAGCAGAGGAAAACCCATCATAGGTTGAGCACCATGGTCAGCTCCACCTCATGCACACAAGGGGCGGGGTGCTTTAACTCCTTGTGGCCAAAGGCAACTTACCTACCATCCCAAAAAAAGGATGAATCCACACCACCCGGGTGAGTGGTATATATTGGATGTGGGATATACTGGATATACTGTACTTACAGTGCCAAGAAAGCCTGCGACCTGGAACAACTCACCGAAAAGGGGACTGCATCTCAGCCTTGCTGCTTCCTCGTTCCCAGCCTATCAAATGTGCAAGAACGGCTGCAGCTATTCTAGGAGGTCTCCAAGTTGCCCACTCAATTGCTACTCAAGAAGCAACTTCCCCTAATCTTTGCTATTTTTGTGTTGTAAATAAAAGAGCACTTATTTCCCTAACCTGGTGTTTCTTGTGTCTGTGTTCTGGCCTGCCATGCTAAACGCTTTGCACTTCTGAGCTTGTTTGACCATTGGTTTCGACTCTCACAAGAGACTGTGTTTATTTTAATTTTATTTAAAATAATTTAATTGTTGTATTTTAATATCTATCTGTATTTACTTTTAACTCAACTACATGGTTACTAATGCTCCAAATACTGCAAATGTTGTCTAAAAATAAAATATATGATATTCAGTGGGAAGCAAAGTCGTTTGTCATTTCACTCACTCATCATCTATACCGCTTAATCCTGTATTCAGGGTCACTGAGGGCCTGGAGCCTATCCCAGGAGACTTAGGGCACATGGCAGGGTACACCCTGGACAGTGCCAGTCCATTGCAGGGCACAGACACAGACACATACACTCACTACGGGCAATTTGGGAACGCCAATTAGCCTAACCTACATGTCTTTGGACACATGCCCGTGGGAGGAAACTCACCAAGCACAGGGAGAACATGCCAACTACATGCACACAGAGACGGGAATCGAGCCTGGCCGGGGATCGAACCCGGACCCTGGCGGTGCAAAGCGACAGTGCTAACCACTACACCACCATGCCGCCCATTTGTCATTTCAAGACATTTAAAAACAACACATTTTAGAGTAATGGCAGAACACTAAATGTAAAACTGTCATTTTCAGCTTAGGGTTATCATACAATCAGAATCTCATACTCATGCCTAAACATGATACAAAATGTTACTCATGGTATAAATTAACTTAGCTAGGTAATGCAGGTGGAAACCATGACATCTTCCTGGATATGAAGACAGTGACTTCTATAATTTAACTAGCTTATACTCCCTTACAGCAGTGAAATTAACATAATTTGCTTCACTGCTATCCTTCATACCGTCATCACAACAACTAAGTGATTAACTAATTAAGTGAACAAGTAACAAGTGACTACTAAACAGGTACTAAAAAACACAATTTAACTGACGGTAACATGCAGAACAAGAAACACAGGGAGTTTCTACAACATTTTATTATTTTTCCCTGTGGGAGATAAGGAGATTACACCAATTTGTTAATTTGCTGAAAAAAAAAAAAAAAAAAAGCTCAAAAGGGATGTCAAAGTTTGTTCTGTTTAAACCCATGTTCATCAGAATGATAAAACAGTAACATATGCACAGTCTGAGCTCTCTGATCCTGATCCAGCCTAATAGTAATATTAATAAATATAATAATAAGAAATTTCTGTTCTGTTAAGAAGACTTCTGTTTTTTTAATCATTCAGGGAGGAATAAAGATTAGAGGAAAATCTGTACTTTTATAGACAATAAGAAAACACCTCACATAGATTTATTATGCAGTAATTAAGAAATAAAACACTCTGGAATAAAGTCAACAATCTGATATTATACAAAGTTAATTGTTTTCCAAGATAAATGAATATCAAATTCTCTTCGCCTTTATACCACCTCAAAACAGTATGTCAACACACTTTTTATTAATTATCGAGCATAAGAGTTTTTAGAATTAGTTAAAAGGATAAAGCTAAAAATCACCCACAGCTTGACGCATGTACAGTATGCTGTCAAAAAGTTTCTCATCTGGCACATTACGTCCCTTCTACTCAACATTTTGTTTGCATTTATGGTGCAGGTTTAACTTCAGGAAAATACCTAAGTACTGCTAAAGTTGTATTAAATTCTGATAGATAGACAGACAGAAGACAGATAGAAAGTACACAAAACATATACAGTGTGTTGCACATTTCTGGTTATGTTTACATACAAAAGAGATCTACTATTGCACTACAGATGGACAATATCACTGCTGCTCATCATTTCATTTCACATTCCATGGCCACCCCATACTGCTGTGTGCACATGGCACATTCCACGCACTTAATATTGTTTATTCATACAGTTCTTACTTTTTTTACATTCTTACATTTTTATATAATTTACATATTTCTACTTTCTACTTTATTTTGTTTTATTTCATTTTACTGTAACAATTTTTTAGATTAAATATTTTATTCTTTCTATTAGCATTTTGCCTCATTTCTTGCTTTTTCTTTTCAAGGTCACAGTCATGTAAGCATTTCACTGCATATCATACCGAGTATGATTATGTGACAAATAAAAACAAATTGTTTGAACCAAAGACCTGCAGATTTCGGCTAATTGGCGTTCCCAAATTGGCTGTATTGTGTGAATGAGTGTGTGAGTGAGTGTATGTGTGTGCCCTGCGATGGATTGGCACCCTATCCAGGGTGTACCCCGCCTGGATAGGCTCCAGGCCTCGTGACTCTGAATACAGGATAAAGACGATGAGTGAGTGAGTGAGTGAGTGAGTGAAAATTTGAATCAAAATTTTAAAAATTTTGGAGACTAATTTTGCGTCCTCCAGTGTATGAAACATAAAAATATAATTGAAAGATCGAGTTCTAACCAATGTACAGATAAAACCTTTCTTTAATTTAGATACAGTAGATAATACATTTTCATTATTATTTATTTGATGATAAATAATATATCATATTATTTATTTGAGTGAGGTGTTTATGGCCCCACTCTTTCTGCACTGATAAGCCTCAAAAAGATTCACATGACTGCTTTTCCTTGGCTGTGAGGCCCCCACATCCTCATCATGCCCAGAATCAGAGTGTATATATGCCTCCAAACCAGTTATGTTCACAGAAATCTGCAGAAATAGTAGCAGTTCAATTCATGAATCATAATAATACAATACAGATAATAATTTATAAGAATGTTTTATTTATACTTTATAATGGTGATACTTTATCTTTTACAACTACTTTGTCTTGCTTTAATTCTAAGGCTCTGCTCATAAGTGCAAGATTCTTTATAAATTCCATGATAAAATAAAATAAATTTAAATCTCATTTGTATTTCATTGACAGTTCTTGTCCCACCCCTGGGACATCCCATTACATCTATGATGTAATTAACATGGGGCAAATCATAATCATAGCACAATCAAGTTGTCAGTCATGCTTAGCGCTTGTAGACATCAGTTGTGTAAGACAATGAAAAGTGGCAAAACGGGGGGGAAAAAAGACAAATCTATCCAAGGTGATGGTGCAGAAAGAAAATGTAAATGATTCACAAACCTAAGACTACCAGCAATGTTACTGTCGATCACCTTGTACTTAGTAAATATTATACTCAGATAATTATACATAAAATTTACTGAATGTCACCCAAGTACGTTGTAACAAATTTATATAATTGATATACAGTATAGGGAATATAATTCCCTTCATATAATTACAGCATTCAGGTTTATATAAGGATATATAAGTTAAGGATAAGTCCATGATCTATCCATAATTAGTCTAAAATTATGTCATTACACTGTGGGTCATGAGGGGCCTGCACCTATCCTCAGGGCACAAAGCATGGTACACTGTGGAAGGGTGTAAAAGTGTCTAATACTGGAGGTGCAAAGTGACAGTGCTACCTATTAAACCAATTGACCCAGTATAACAGTTTAAATATTCAGAGTTCAAGTATATAACTGCACTTTGTAATGTTGATTCTGAGTTGTCAGCATTTGGAGCACAGCAGACATCATGAGAATATCAACTATGGCTTGGAACATGAACTTAAGAGAATCACAAATACTAAAAGACAAAACAACTCAACAGATTTAAGACAGAAACAGAATTTAATTAGAGCGCTACACAAGACAATAACAAGACTCAGAAGCATGACAAAAGAAGGACAAACTCAAACAGGTACAGAGGCTAATGGCAGGTGCGATCCAGTAACACTGTTAGATAGCTACATAGATGGATGGATGGATGGATGGATGGATGGATGGATGGATGGACAAAAGTATTCACTCACCTGCCTTCACATGCATATGAACTTGAGTAACATCCAATATTTAATCCATAGGGTTGAATATAATGTTGGCCCACCCTTTGGAGCTAAACAACTTCAAGAACTTCAACTCGTGGTAAGGCTTTCCACAAGATTTAGACCAATTTTGACCATTCTTCCAGAAGCGCATTCATGAGGTCCAACACTGATGTTAGGTGAGAAGGCCTGGCTCGCAGTCTCTGCTCTAATTCATCCCAAAGGTGTTCTATTAGGTTGAGGTCAAAACAAAAAGACAATCCATGTCTTTATGCTTGTCGTGTTGTAACATGAATAAGACTTGAGTCCTATTCCCCCAAATTCCCCCACAAATTTGAGAGCATGAAACTGTCCAAAATGACTTGGTATGCTGAAGCATTAAGAGTCCTTTCAACCCGACACAAGTTTCAACATGGCTGCATAACCATATGCACTGCCAGGTATAAGTTTGGATGCACTTTCTAATTCAGTTGTCTTTCATATTTTTAATTTCTTTGTACATTGTAAAACAATGGTGAAGGCATCAAAATATGCAATATATCTCATTTGAACAGTTGATATTGAGATGTGTGTTCTACTTATGCCCTGGAAAGTATTCAGAATGGCTCTAAATTGAGGTGCTGTTATTTTTGAGGCTGATAACTGTAAATGAACTTCTCTTCTGGAGAAGAGGTATGTTTTGGTCTTGCTTTCCTTGGATGGTCTTCATGAGAGCCAGCTTCATCATAGTGCTTGATGGGATACAGTACAGACCAAAAGTTTGGACACACCTTCTCATCCAAAGAGTTTTCTTTATTGTGTTCTTTGTGTTCTTTAGCCCAAACAAGTCTCTTCTGCTTGTTGCCTGTCCTTAGCAGTGGTTTCCTAGCAGATATTCTACCATGAAGGCCTGATTCACACAGTGAACAGTGAACTCCTCTTAACAGGTGTTCTAGAGATGTGTCTGCTGCTAGAACTCTGTGTGGCATTGACCTGCTCTCTGATCTGAGCTGCTGTTAACCTGCGATTTCTGAGGCTGGTGACTCGGATGAACTTATCCTTCGCAGCAGAGGTGACTCTTGGTCTGGAATGAGAAGGTGTGTCCAAACTTTTGGTCTGTACTGTATATTATATAGTTTATTATGTAGTATATTCAAGTCAAGTCAAGTCAAGTAGGCTTTCATTGTCATTTTCAACCATATACAGTTCAGTACACAGTGAAACGAAACAACGTTCCTCCAGGACCAAGGTGCTACATACATGCAGACGACATAAATTAACAACACAACATAAATTTACAATGCAGATTTTTACATTTTTAAGTTAACCTAAAAAAAAAAAAACTATCAATTTCTATACAAAAAATACACAATAGACAACAGACAACAAAGTGCACGTGCAAATGTGCAAACGAAGAGCTACATGACAACAAGAAATAACAACTTAACACAACAACGTAACACGTTACATTAAAGAAATACTTTTTTAGTGATAAGTTATGAGTTGAGGTAGTGGAGAGAGCAGCAAGTAAACAATTAACATTGTGTTCAAAGATATTTTGTGCAAATAGCAAATTGAGATGAATTATTGTGCAAATATAGCAAAGAGCAGTTCAGATAGGTAGATCAGTGTGATTGTGCATGTGTGTGTTTATCAGTTCAGTCCGGATGTTTTTGCCGTGTGTGTGCGTGTGTGTGCGTGTGCGTGTGCGTGTGCGTGTGCGTGTGTGTGTGTGTGTGTGTGTGTGTGTGTGTGTGTGTGTGTTTACCAGTCCAGTCCTTTTGTGTTGAGGAGACGGATGGCTTGTGGGTAAAAACTGTTACATAGTCTGGATGTGAGTGCCTAAATGCTTCAGTACCTTTTTCCAGATGGCAGGAGGGTGAAGAGTGAGTGTGCTGGGTGTGTCCGGTCAGCCACAATGCTGGTGGCTTTGCTGATGGGGTGTGTGGTGTAGATGTCTTCGATAGAGGGGAGAGAGACCCCGATGATCTTCTCAGCTGTCCTCACTATCTGCTGTTGGGTCTTGCGGTCTGATATGGTACAATTCCCAAACCAGACAGTGATGCAGCTGCTCAGGATGCTCTCGATAGTTCCTCTGTAGAAGGTGGTGAGGATTGGTGGTGGAAGCTGTGCCTTTCTCAGCCTTCTCAGGAAGAAAAGACATTGTTGGGCTTTCTTTTGCAGAGAGCTGGTGTTGAGGGACCAGGTGAGGTTCTCCTCCAGGTGGACACCCAGGAATTTCGTGCTCTTGACGATCTCCACAGAAGAGCCGTCGATGCTGAGCGGAGAGTGGTCACTCCGTGCCCTCCTGAAATCGACAATCATCTCTTTTGTCTTATTGACGTTCAGAAACAGGTTGTTGTCTGTACACCAGTCATGAGTCAGCAGTGTGAACAGCAGGGGACTGAGCATGCAGCCCTGGGGGGCCCCAGTACTCAGTGTGGTGGTTATTATATATAATATTATATAATATATATTAGATATATACTGTATATAATGTCCTCTAAAAATAACTCAACATACAGCCATTATTGTCAAAATAGCTGGCAACAAAGGTGAGTACACCCTACGTGATTACAGCTGTGCATCTTTAATCAGGCAAAGTCTCATCTCCTATTCATCATGTTGACAGGCTTATATATAGCTTACATATTTTTGCGTGTTCGGCTCAGGGTAAGTAAAGGAGTGGAGAAAAATGCATAAACATAAAATTTACTTCCTTAGCTGGAGTCTTTTTAGTTAAATTAGACAATTCATGAAGCTTAGTCCAGATGCATGTGTCCGGAGAAGGCTGGACACCCCTGCCCACCAAGGTCGTTTGCTCTGGTGCAGCAGGAGGACTCAAGCATGTGGTACTCGCCTCGGCGAGTGGGTCCAGTGAATTACAGACTGCAACAGCCAGGGAAGAGAAAAAACACTGAGCTTTATCATATAAACTTGCTGAAAAAGTGGATTGAACGGTTGCTACATGTCTCAGCCCTTGCCTCGCGAGATTATACAACATGGGGAAGATCTTACGCTGGCCCAACACCAAGAGCTGAAGTTCGGCGACATGTTCTCTATTGAACCAGGCCTCACCCACTTAGTTGGCATGAAAATAAAACTCAACCAGGTGTTATCATTTGTCAGAGACTGTATCGAGCCCCAGAAGACCGCCACCATGCCTTAGACACCGAGATAAATAACATGTTACAGAATGGTATCATAGAAGAGTCCACTAGCCCCTGGTCCAGCCCCATTGTAACGGTATCGAAACCTGACAGGATGATCCGCCTATGCAATGACTTTAGACAGCTGAATTTGGTCTCTGAATTTGACGAATTCGAGCTCTCCTGAACCTGAGAAATAGGCAGGGCACCCTAACTTGCTACGACCGGCAGCTTGTTATTATCTACAGTCCTGCTGTCATCGGCCACCTCTAAAAAGGCCAGGGACCTTCCGTTCAGTGAGTAGTCAGGGCACATTGTTTAATCTCATTTTCCTGTTCTTTCCCTATAGTACATGACGGATTTTGCCTTTAAGATCTTGCCCATATTCTATCACTGTAGGGTGCGGGATGCTCTTCCCAAGTTTCTTTGGCCACGTTGAACAGACCACGGGGTCTTCTTCCAAAGAGTAGCTCAAATGTAATGAACTCAGTAGAAGTTTCCCCGCACCGAGAAAGGTACGTACAGGAGAAGCTGGTCCCAGTTTCAGCTGCTTTCGTCACTAACTTTCCGTAATATCATTTTGAGTGTCTGATTAAAGCGTTCTACCAGGCTATCAGTCTGGGGATGGTAGACAGATGTGCGGATCTGCTTGACCTGAAACAGCCGGCATACATCTGACAGCAATTTAGAAATAAATGGTTGGTGAGGAGATCCTTAGGTAATCCCACACAGAAAAGTACCAGCTCCCTTGCAATGTTTTTCGAGGTGGCCTTTTTTAGAGGGACTGCTTCAGGGTACTGAGTGGCATAATCTATGATAACCAGTATGTACTGTTGTCCCCTTAGCTGACTTGGGGAGTGGCCCTACTAAATCCATCCTGATCCACTCGAAAGGGACACTGGTAACAGGTAATGGAATGAGAGGGGCAGGGGGGAGGTTGTCGAGGTGCTGTCTTCTGAAATTCATAACAGAAATTTCTGCAGACAGAAATGCTTTACCTTTGCGTTGAGCCTTATTCTAGGGTTTGGTACTTCTCCTTTTATTTCATACACCTACGTCCTGCCTCCTCGTCCTCTTTCTGTAACTGCACAAAGGTTTCCATTCTGCTCTACCTGTTGAGACAGAGGGGACATGGGGTTAGCAAAGGGAGAGACCTTACCTTCGGTTTCAGTGTCTGCATCCTGGTTAGGAGCCTGTGCCAACCATGCGGGATTCTGGGGCATTTCATGGGGACATTGGCAGGACATTTTAGATTTCCGCCATCCAGCTCTCCTTGTAGGTTTTAGTCCAGGCCAGTCTCGTCTGAGGATGAGGGAAACCAGGAGGTTGGCCATCATGCCCACAGTCATATATAAAGTAAAAATGTAAGCAGTAAGAATTTTAATTATGAACCTTAAACATCAAGTTTTTTTTTTTTTAATCTACCTGAAAAAGAAAAATTTGTGATTACAGTAGTTACAAATCTGGAACTCGGCTGATCAGTAACATGTTATACATGTTAGCCTGATGGCTCCCAAATGCAGCAAAACATGTGCTAATGACAGCAGGAGCAAGAGGTAAAAAACTAATGCTGGGGTAACTGCAATGGCCGACTGTAAACATGCTTTTGACTTGTAAACATTCTTGACTTAAACATTCTCCAAAAAATCTATTAAACACATTCAGTTTTGTTACACTGATGACATCACAAAAAGAAGCAGTGAGATTATCTTTTCAAGATGCATCATCTTTTGCTACAAAATGCAGCTGTAGCTTGTCATGGTTTATCTAATCTGTGGAAGTTCAAAGTTTCCAAAAGAAACATATGTTGCAGTTCTCAAATAAAAAATTTTGTTATAGAAAACCTTGTGTTTCAGCTGGAGGAACACACATCAATATTCAAAAGTGTGTCCCAGGTGTTATTTCCCACCTTATACCAGCAAACAGTTTTCCATTAAAAAGGGGATTTCTGCTCTTACATTCTTTCAAACATAGCCCTGTTTTAAGGTTAGACTCAGTAACCAAATTCTCTACAGAACTTGTCGGTCTGCTGCATAATGGGAAAGTCTATGAAGTCATTTTCTATCACAAGCCTAATTACAACTCTATTCCCCCATGACCAAGTTCTCATTCAGATCCTTCTATAATAAATATTAACAAATGAATCTGAGTTAATGTTTTTGAATTAAGAGGCTGCAGCCAGTTACCGTTAATAAGTGCTTCACTCACTAACTCATTATAACATGGCTCATAATTTTTAGCATAACTCCCTAATGTCTTAATGTAGGCCCATTATATAGATGATTTTCCTTTTTTAGACAGTCACAGATTCTTGGAAAAACACTTGGAAGGACAGAAATCCTGTACTCATTTTCTGATTGGGCCCAATTGTGTGCTTAGCTATGCGGTGTGTCTTAAACCTTATTAGGTTTCATGAAATGCAAAAAATAAAAAATAAAAAATAAGATCATAAAGGGATATTTTGGGAAGTCATAAAAAAATATTGTTTCTGATATTGTTGAGAACAAGAAATGGTTCCCAGAACATCATTAATACATTGATTTGTTTCATAAACCTTATTAGGTGAGCTTTAAATGCAATGTAAATGCAATGAACAATACGTATTTAAACAGAAATTGTAAAGGACTGGCAAAATTTTTTTGTCATCATAGGGTCTGAGTTAGGATTGAATGAATCTTGTAGTGTGGTCCACACATTACATCCTGACCCACCTTTTGAACTACTTTTGATCCATGTCTTTTTTTGGTGTGTTGGAGTTGCTGGATTTTCCAAGGGTGCTCTGAAATGTAGGAATCCCTTTTAGAAATTATGTTTTAATTTAAATAAAAAATAAACATCCACATGCGCATAGAGAACACGCATATACTGTCTGCTCCGCAATTGTTACAATGCCATTCTGTCTAAAAGACAAGGCACGATTTTTGTTTCATATATTATATATGTGTAGTTCACAAGCCTACATATGTAATTACAAATTTGAAGATAAAATGTCACACAATTATGCCCCGTCCAGAACTTGCACACAAGCAGTGACTAACACACACATACTGTAAGTAATCTAATAAATCAACAGGATTCCATCCTATAGACCAAATTTTATAGGATAGAGCATTGCACCGAGATTGTTATAAAATGTCAAAATTTGTTTAGGACCTGACTTCATTAAATTGAATGTAAGCAACAAAGAGGAACAATCATGCACTTGCCTTTAGACATCAAAACAAACCACTGAATTTATTAAATAGAAAAATATAATTGATTGTTATGGCATAAAGGTTACATTACAAAAAATGTACACTTTGGCTAGCAGGACAGAGAGGTAAGGTCAAACATTCTGCACTTGCTTTGCTCTTTTGGCTGAAATTTATTTTTGCTTTTTTTCTTTTGAAAAGTGAAGTATTTTTTATTAATATTAAGAGATTTATTAATTTTTGAGAGATTTTTTTATGTGTTTAGTAGCCAGTTTAGTGTGTGTTAATGGGCATAGTGCCTGTGGCGCCTATTGAGTAGCTCTATTTCATAAAATTAAAAGAGGATAGTTTCCACTGTAATGAATGCTTTGTCATCATATCATAAGTCATAAGCTTGTATTTAACGGTATTAATCTACTGAGTTTTGATGATATAACATCATTGCCCCAATTGCTGCTACTGCTAGAATTTAGGTGTAATTTGCTAGAACAAAACAGACACATTTTTCCAAACAGAAATACCAGCAGTTAAGTTAACATACAGTGGGGTCTTAAAGTCTGTTTTTTTTTGCACACACACAGACACACACATGCACGCAAACACACACACACACACACACACACACACATGCACGCAAACACACACACACACGCACGCAAACACACACACACACGCGCACACGCACATGCACACACGCACACGCACAGTGGATCCCACCCCTAATAATAATGCAAAATAATGTGTGATCACATCCTCTGATATTTGTGGTCCACAGCATTTACCATAGATCTCAAATTAGAGTATCACTTTAACTGCTGTGTTATGCACACATACAGTAGTTGTGCACACTGACAATGTACTGTAACTGATTAGATAAGGGCTCACAGTATGCAAGCACGTTTGTCAAAACTGACATCTTCATTTTCATTGATTCTTTAAAGCAGAGTGGTGAGTGGCTTAGTAAAGATGTCTAAAGTTTGCTCATCCATGGCGAAGCAGCATTGCTCACAACCATTTGCGGACTGTGCTCATTACCACTAGTGACAATAGAGGGGAGTGCTGTTACAGTCTATTTCAAGCTAATGTGTGGTACAAAGGGAAAAACATAGTTGTAGAAGTGTAGAGAATATATTAATATATTGCAATGCTATATTGTGCCACAATGTTATTTTTTGAAGATTTTGCTTATAGAGTGAGCAAAGGAAAAAATTTTTAATTAGATTTCGTATTAATTAGACCTTTGGCAACTACGTAGCAATAAGCATTACAATATTTACTGCCACTGTTTGGCACTTTGTTGAGCAAGACCCTTAACTCACAACTGCTCCCCAAACTCACAACTTAATTAAGATTATGATTTACATTTAAAACAGCTTTGCCTTTAAAAATATTAATAAAAAATATATAATATATAATTTTATCGGTTAATCAATTTATCCCTATGAAGCAAGCCTTAGACAATAGATCAAGGAGTTGACATAAAAAATAAAAATAAAAAACCTTGACAGGAACTCAAAAGGGAATCGTTCTTTGGGTATTACCTAATAAGGCAACCATAAATAAATAATTATATATATATATATTTAACTATGTGCTATATGGTCAAAAGTGGAAATAAAGTCTACTGGTCAATACCAAATAAATGCCTAATACACTCCCTCATCATCTATACCGCTTTATCCTGTATACAAGGTTGCAAACCTGGAACCTGAAGGTCGAGGAGACAGTGATAACCACAACACCACCATGCCGCACCACACCTAATATAAAAAGAAGAATAAAAAGAAGAAGAAGAAACATTTCTAGTCATAAGCCATCATAGTAAAAGGGTTTGTATCAAAGACATTCTAAAGTAATTTTCATTGTTTCTAAGTAGAACCATCCTCAGTATTCATATGCATCTTTAAGCAAACCACCATCCAAACATACCATTTCACCAGGAAACTCTTTAGCCTAAAGTCAATCAGATCTGCTCATTTATAAAAGGAACACAATTTACACCTACATTAAGACTTGAATAAACAAATACATTTTAGCCTAGATGTAATCACTGAGTCCCAAACACTAATTGAAAGGCTATTCCATAACTGTGGGGATTTAAAAAGAAAAGCCCTGCCTCTGCTAATATCTTCTTCTATCTATGGATAGTTATAGGTAAAAAAAAAAAAAAATGGATAGGTATAGGAGCAAATTGGTAAAATTAGAACAGTCTCTATTAAAACTATAGTCTCTTAAAGTGGTCCTATTTCTATTCTGTTATTCTTCTATATTGCTACACTATTAAATAAGAATCTAGGATTATTTCTGTTATCTTCTATAAGCATGCTGGAGTTCTGTGGGGTCAAACAGTGATCCAGTAATAGTTGCTGACTCCGGGAGATTATTGATAAAGCTCTGTATAGTAGCTGATCCAAATGTGCGGTTAACACAGTAACATGGCATATTTCATAGTCTAAGACACATTTAAATGAGATAAAATAATGATCTAAAGTAACTACAGACTTTGGAAATACTTTGGAAATATTTTCTATATTTGATTCTGAATCTGTTAGTATTGGATCAAGAGTGTAAGCAGCAAAATGGAAATCAACATGTTTGAACAACAGAACGGTAACAGTTCAGGTCAATACACAAAACAGAATAACCCCAACAGAGCTAGATCGAATAACAATATCAGAAATATAAGAAATTCAAAATACAGCTCTAGGTTTCTGTAAAGACTTATTAATCAGGGCAATTTTTTTTTGTAGATATGTTTTTGTCTACTCTGTTGTAAGTGTTCACCAGCCTTTAGCCAGTATTTTTCAAAACCAAAATAACAAAAAATTGTTTTAGGGATATGAAAACACTTTGCTAAAATGTATACAAAATATTACCTGATCATAAACTCTGTAGAAAGGAATTAATCAGTCATAAAGCCACATTAATCTCCTTAAGGCGGTTCTCAATTACAGGAGTACATCATCTAAACAATGATGAATGTGGACCTATTAATGCAAGCTGAAAGAATTATTAATGAATGTAATGCTTGCAAAACCCTGTCCCTATATTCAGTTGTGGCTCTGTGCTGTAACGTGAGAGGCCCCTCCAGCTGGGCAGGCTGCAGCAGGGCACCTCCTGGGGGACTGGAGGGCCAATTACAGCAGATAATGATTCATTGCCATCCTTAATAAAGCCCTACTCTTTATGGTGACTAATTATTTGAGTACGCATCTAGAAGAGGAGGAGGGAGTGGTGCAGCAAAAGGGCCAGATTTTGGATGATTGCAAAGAGGTTGGCCGGTCCCCTTTGGGCGGTGCATGCAGGCTTTCTATTACAGGACATAATTGATATTTTCATGAAAAATTAATAGTTAAAGAGGCAACACATATTTCTTTTGTGCTAGTAGATAAATGAATAAAAGATCAGTTATGGCCTTCTGTCTTTTTAAGCCACAGAGACTAATTTGTAATGTTTACACATTTTAATGCCAATTCATATTGTTTGAGTATGATTTGATCATGAATGCGGTGCCAGAAAATCGAAAGATTTTCATGTGGCTGTCGTATAATATATTTCCCACTGACACAAACTGATTTCCATTAATTCTTTATCAGTAATTTTCACAGTCAGGGTAGAAGCAAATCTGGAACCTATTCCAGGAACACAGGGTGTAAGGCAGGAACACATCTTATTGCACGCCCTCCTATCATGGGACACCATGCATGAACACATTTACAAAGTCATTCACAACTACGGCATATTTTTTGGGAGGTCAGGGGATACTGGAGAATCAAGGGTCACTTGAAAGCATGGAAAACATGCACAAAAAAACTCCACACAAATTTAAACCTAAACTCAGGATTGAACCACCCCTGAAGCTGCACCACTCTACCCCCTATTCATTAAGAATTGTAATACTCCATGCAGTCTCAGTTGGAGGGATGGTATTCACTCTCTCCCCTGTCAATCACTGTAACAATAGCCAATTTGGTGGCTCTAAGATGCTCATGCTGTATATGTGGAAGAGGCCAGATAGTGCTTTATCTCCCCTGAAATATATCATTCAACAGCAGTTCAAAAGGATGGCTGGCGACACAGTTGGCAAACATGACCTTACACACATTTACTTTAGCATTGCACTAATCAGTATTATGTGACACAAATACTGAAGTAATCTGACATAATTTGGTATGAGAATGAATAACACTGAATGACACTGTTATGAATAACACTGTTCATGCAGCAAGTGGTGTAGCATTATCCATCCCATATCCTTATTGTATGATTGCAGGTTGTGTTGTTCCCAGTGAGTGCTTGTTGGGAGCTATAATGACATTACCCAGGTGACACAGGGCATTTTATAAGCTTCCTAAAAACAGAAAAAGTCTGACCCATGGAGGACCCACCCTGCAACGCACAGCATCCAAATGATCTGCCACTGACATGCTGATCCCACAACACAGCACACCCCCAGATCTTATAAGGGTCGTGCCCCGAGGGGACAAAGCTGCCCCCACAACACAGGGGGAATCTACACTATATTGGTCTTGATGTTTTAATTTGTAAATTAATGCTTGCAGTGTAATTGCTGAAGGTGATGTTTGTCCATCTTTATACATGCCAGGTGATGCCTTGTTGTTATCTAGGTGACCTGTGTTCCACTGTGCTGCTGCCAAGCACTCCATTCTCTATACATTTTCCACACCAACCCCGAGAATGTTTTTAAAAAGGATTATAAAAACACCATTTCAACATCTACCTCCACTATTTGGTCTCCACTACAGCTTCCATACCCTAAGATCACACAATACATCGCTTATCTGACAGAAATTGTTATTAATGAAGGGAAAAGTTAGTAGAGAGAATTACATAAGTGAGTTACACATAATGTATACATATTGCAATAAAGCTAAACTCCAGTTATTAGATGTAAAAGGCTGAGAACTAAATTTGTTTAAGTATCAATCAAGTATTTTTGAGCAAATGGTGGCATTTTAGTGTGTACTTCAGTAGTCATCAGCAGATTTCAGTCAGGCCCATTCAACCGCCTTTATTAACCTCTTACACATTGTTGTCAAGGGCCTTGCAAAGTGATACATATGAAATTAACAACTGGGAGAAAACTATTTCAAATTTGACCTAATTCATCTAATACGTCTTATTTGAGACACTTCAATTATCCTCAGAATCCATTTAGCCACTGGCTCATTCACTAGTGGAGATACGGCACAGTAATTCATATAGAATAATTATATTGCCATGAGATTCCATGACAGTAATATGGCAGAGGAGTGATGGTGGTCTCTCCCAATCAGGGAGCGGAGAACAAACATATTCCCAGCAGGCTTAGTTATAGCTAGGGAAGTTGCCCTGAAATTGTTATCTTATTGCAAATAACTGTAATAAGGTGTCCAAGATGGATGACAGTTAAAGCAAAGTGGAAAGCTGAAAACTGTAAACAAAGCAGTATATTAGAGTACAAAGACTGCTGCACAAATAAAGCTGAAGTCTATTATTGAGCATAACCAAGTAATGTTTGTTTTAAATGCTTCAAACCTATATTGAATTATTGTCCACAGTTCGCAGTAGAAAATGAAGATTGTGCTTGGTGTGAAAATAAGTACTGATATCTGTTAATGAACTTCATGTATATCTGCTCCAGATAAACCACAGTGTACATCTCAAAGTCTCAGTGTCCATGTGACCATGGCCACAGTCTAAAATGCTAAACATTACCATATCTTTATGGATCAAGCAATTTCTGTTCACATTAAGTTGTTAGAAGTCCATAATGAGAACTTAATACCAAAAATTTGGCTAATGTGTGTTCACATTTTATACAGTACATGAGATGTACACACAATAGTTACCTGAGTTTGCAGAATGCCCCAAAATCATTTTTGTGCTTTTCTGATGTAAGCCTATTTTTCTTGCATGGAATAAAAAAACTACTCCAGTTGTGTTTTTTTGCAGTCTCAATATGTCACAATAAGTCAGGGCAAATTGACCCTTCTGAAACATGAGACTATGAAATACAGTCATGAACTATTTAGATATAGTCTTCTGAATAGTTGTTTTATTTACAGGTAACGCGAGGTGCAATGCTAACTAGCTTCTGACACATGGCTGAATCCCAAATCCCTCTCTAACCCTGATCAAGGTCACTGCTTGGTGTGTGTGAAACAAGGGATTGCACACCTCATATAGTACACTAGCTTTCCACTTAACTCTATTTAACAAACCCAGAAACTGATCTTCTAAAATGGATAAATAGAAATATAAAGAAGAAATGAGATTTAGAAGACTGTCCTCCTTTGTAGTTTAATCTCCTTGCCTTTTGGCTACACAGTATCAGGAAGAATTTAAAACTTTCACCCATGTTAATTACTCTAACTGTCAGTTAGTTTATTAGTTTTACCTGTTGCAGGAGGATATGTTTTGATGGAGCAAAATAACTGGGTAAATAAACAAAAAATCATATTTGCATAATAATAAATGGTGTGTGTGAAACTGTTATATGAAAGCAAAATCATACTTGAGGTTTTTAAATAGATAAATTTGCTGCATGCACAGTACACATATAGGTGTATATTGCGATGGCAGGCCTAGAGCCAGTGTCTCTTATTATCTGTCACCCTCATACTCAACCAAGCAGAGGAAAACTCAGCATGTATTCAGGCCTAAACTCACTGTGGGTGGAAGTAGAGCAGCACCTACCATCCTAGTGTCAACAGCACCCTAAAAAGGGACCAACCAATGCAAGACTGGTGAGTAGAATGTTCTGGATGGGAGACTCGAGCTCCTTCTTCTCTGCACTCTCTTTTGTAGAACCAAGGGATTTTTCAACGCCAAACAAACTGAGGAGTGGTCTGTGTCTCAGCCTGCGTCAAGACCTCTACTATCCTCAAGCTACCTACTCAACTACTCCTTGACAAGTGGCTTCCTCTTTGTTTTCTAAATAAAACAGCACTTGCTTCCTATCCTTGGTGTCCGTTATGTCTATGTTCTGATCTGCCCTGCTAAACAATATGTATTTACAATATATATATAATTTGACTTTACAGAAGGATCAAATTATTTGGCTGCATCAAGCAAAGAAAATGGTGCAGGTGTGGCTTGGTGGTTAAGATGTTACACTGATGACCAGAAGGTCCTCAGTTTGAGCTTGAAGCCACCGGGTTGCCACTGTTGGACCTTTGAGACCCCTAAGAGCTCACATACAATCGGGTGTCAAGCTGTCAACCTGACAGAAACGGCAGATGTATATCCATTGGCGAAAGATGTTTAATACTGAAAGTAAGAACATTTCCATATGCACACTATGAATTCATAGAATTGGGACTAAACATCCAAATAAGCGGTTGAAGATGGATGGATGGATGGATGGATGGATGGATGGATGGATGGATGGATGGATGGATGGATGGATGGATGGATGGATGGGACTAAACATCTGTGTGTATATATATGTATTTTCTTTTTATCTTAAGCAATGATGTCAAAAACATAGAGAGACTCTCCCAGCTGCTTGATTGTTTCACTACATTTACTTTCACAGCTGAAACTTCATTTTCATTTTCATTGTAAAAATATGACAAATACTGTACACCGAAAATATACCATAACAAATATGCTAAATGCAATGATTTGACATGTAATGTAGTTTGAGTTTGCTGCATTCTGCCACAAAGTGCAGTTCACAAGGTAGGTAAAGTGAGCATATGCTAATTTTCAGTTGAATATAAGAGGCTGCATAAAATTCAGCAGATGACCCAAGATGACTCTCAGAGTTATACAAAACCATCATGGCACTGAATAAAAAGTATGAGAAATGTCATTTCCCATTCAGTGTCAAAATATATTATCTCAGAGGCACACGCAGTCACTCGGTACTGCAGGCATCCATACAAGGCACAGACTGTTCTTTCACCCTATTCACCAAGCTAGTGATGAAACTTTAAAATGCCATTTACTGTGGCACAATGATACATTTTCCCAGTCTGCACATACTGTATAACACTATTACAACAAGGCGAAATATTGCTACAATAAAACTCTTGGAGTATGTCCAAAATATCAGATGCTTTATTTGATTCTGTGTAATTAGGAGAGGGGGAGAAACAGCAAGATTCATTTCAGTACTTCGGGAGAAAATTACATCTTTCTCACCAGCTGATGAGATTTGCTTCTTATTAAAGGTGGTTTATATTTCCATCCATGGATGGCTTGTGTGGGTAGAAAACAATAAAGAAGCATAATAGAGAAATGTGCTTTATGAGTTTGCCTCCTTGGTCTCGCTTGCATTCTCTCCTCAAGCCCTTTATATATCAACTGACCTGTGGTGATTAACTTCTACAGCATCTGAAAATAGACAAAAATAGCAAAATACTGGTATTATTTAAAAATAAATAA
>JAAGKR010003478.1:0-74041 GCA_011419295.1 Clarias macrocephalus
GAGAAAATTCTGCCAATTGTTAGGCAAAACAGCTTGTCATTCTACAGTACCATTTAAATTTGAAAGCCTTTTTAGTGGCTGGATTAAAAGGAGCTCAGGAGGATATACATATTCCCGCTGCAAATGAAATGAAAAGTCAAAGGAAAAGAGAGGCAAGAGTGGACATGTCTACCCAGAGACCCTGTGGATCGATATGTCATTTGGTGATGTTAATCTCATACTAATGCATTCACATCTATTAAATATGTGCTGCAAATTTCTTTTTGTAATATATAACTATAATTGCCATATACCCTCACTAGCCACTTGCACCTTGATGCAGTTATTTAATCAATCATATGGCAGCAGCACAATGCATAAAATCATGCAGAAAATAGTCATAGGCTTCATATCGAACATTATATAATAGGAAAAAATAAATTCACAAGACAGGAAGGGTTTGCTGTCAACAGACTGAATCCATGGATCCAGCCTGTTTAACGTTAACAGTTCAGCTGGCGATGGCGATGTTATAGTGTGGGGAATGTTTTCTCGACACACACTGCGCTCCTTAATACCAACTGAGTGGCGTAGAAAGCTACAGCCTATCCGAGCTTCTTTATTTCTGATCATCTTGTAATGGTTACTGCCAGCATGTTAATGTACCTTCTCACGAGGTGATCTCAAACTGGTTCCATAAATAGGACTTTAAGATAAGTATGCTTTAGTGGCCTCTTCAATCCAACAAAGGATGTGGGAAAATAGGACATTCGTAGCTCACAACACTGCAGCGATTATGTAATATCAGGATGGACCAGAAATCGCAAAGAAATGATACCAAAATCATGTGGAATCCATGTGAGGCTCTTCTGAGAGCAAAGGGGGATCCTACTCGGTATTAATAAAAGTGGCCATAGGGTCAATGCAATGTGATCTATAATGCATTGACAGTCAAGACAATCAGCCAAAATACATGCTGTTCTATTCCTCCGTCTGGGCCTCATATTGAAGCAGTTGGTTTGTTCTTTCTCTTTCTCACATTCTCTCTCTCTCTCTCTCTCTCTCTCTATTCTTTCTCACCCCGATTTTCTGTCTGCGCAGCTTTTTTCTTTCATCTCTTACATTTCTCTCATTCCCATTTACAACACTGTCTTGTGAATTACACATGGACTGTGAATCCATTAAGTCAGCAGGCCCCATCTATAGTACAGTACATTCAGCAGGTGTCCTTTTTCCTATCCCTGAATAAAAAATAATGCTTGCGTCCATTTCTTCTATGCTTTCCTTCTCTTCCAGATGGTGAGAACTACAGATCCAAAATGGAGCTGGAAAAAAATTATATATATATATAATATAATATATTCTCTATAATATATTGATATATATATATAAAGAAAACAGCTGGGCCCAAGAGAAAGCCAAAAGCAAAAAAAAAAAAAAAAAAAATGTAGTCTAGGGTCTTCCATGAGATTCAGTGTGTGACAATATAAAGCAAGTCTTCCCAGTATTATCGAAGTCTTTCATTACCCTGCTTACAGCTAAACAGAGAGATCACCTCATAAATCACTACTGTACTGTAATAACAGCAAGGTTAATACAGAAAGCCTGACTCACTTTAGCCTTGATGTAGTGTGGTGTGATTATTTGCTGTGAGAAACATTGATGGGTGGTGACGGTGATGGTGGTGTTTCAACTTGATGCTTGACGGTTTCAGTGCTTTGAAACCACATTCAATTATTTTGTTTGTCACATCATTGTCAATAATGACCCTATAATTAAAATACATGGCCACTTTCGTTGTCGTGACTGTACCTGTCCCAATAATACTTGCATACCTTAAACAACTAAAACTACTGTTTTAGTTACGAACTTGGTTTTTAAATACTGTGTATAAAATCTATATAAAGGGACTCTTTCTCATTCTGCCAAGTCCGGACTTGCATAAGGTGGCATTTGGAGTACGGACACTTCAAGGAATTCTCACGGCTAGTTAAAGGTCCTTTCACGGACCAGCCGGCTGCTTGAAAGTGCTCCATCGGTACACTGTGTGTTCATTTTATTCTTGACAATTTGCCTTATAGTAGTAAATGTCGGTGAATGAGTATGGTGGTGTGTGCTTTGTCCTTGACGTGTATGCAGACCTTACTCTTGGCCTAAGGGTTTTACTTCATTCTATTGGTGATGTGGGTTTTTTTTTTTTTTTTTTTGCTAAACTTCTCTATGTTTTTTCTGATAGCACGTCTCACTGGGTAGTGAACAGCCAACTTTCCTTGAACTTCTATGTAATAAATATATTTAATAGCATTCGAGAGATATACAGTAGGGGAGTAGAATGGGTGATGTTCAAATACATCAATGTAGACTAGTCATAGAACAAGACCATGATCAAGAACATGTAAATAGTACAGTACTCATTAGAAACAAGGCTAGAAACTTACACAAACACAGAGGTTGTTACGGCTTGGCAGTCACTCACAGCAGGGACCTTTTGGATTTTTACAATGTTGAGATCTCCGGAAATTCTAGCTAGATTGTCAAGGTGTTTTGATTGGCTGTGCTTTGGCAGAAACTAGCCATCAAAACATTTTTCAAACATAGTCATTGATTTAAAAAACAGAAACATTCTAGGAAGGATGTAAATAGGAAGGATGCAGTCATATTTAGTATGAAATCTTGCATCAATCGAAATGAAATATTAACAAGAAGAATGTTCATAAGAAGGCATCCATAACAACATGAACGTTCGTCGACACATGGTTTAGCATGAATTTGGTTCGTATCCGAGTACATTGTTAGTGATTTGTGAGTACATCATAAGAGAGAGAACTGGCTTTATATAAGCAGACAGCGAGAGTGAGTGGACGATAAGAGGTTTCTGCATTCAGGGAAGTGGAACTTCAGGGAAGTGGAACTTCTTTTTAACATACCCTGCTTATTTTTACAGGAAAAAGCCATTTGACTCACACTGCAAACAGTAAAGTAATAGCATTAACTGTTTTATGTAAAACAACCTATAAACTTGAATATGTAAATGTCTTTATTTTGAATCGAGTGACTAAATCCTACTCTGAAAAACTTGTTGTGTCACATTGATCATTTTCTTTTCTTTTCTTTTTTTCATTTTTGTTTTGAAACCCAGTTTATGGAAGGAGGTACTGTATACCTGGAACTGCAGTTTGCAAATGAGATAGCATCTTTCAAGACTGGAGGTTAGCTAATTAGCCCTACCTTATCAGGCGCTCCATGAGCAGTGGCTTGAGGCTGAATAATATACCCGAAGTTTTCACACTCCTGCGGAAAAGCCTCCCACTGGTTTAGGTGGCCTAACGGAGCCTACAGGTTTAAGCGCATGTGTAAATTGTCACAGAGGAAAAGAAAAGCAGAGAGGAACGAGCAAGTTGAAATCCTTTCCCACCACACAATGATGAATTATTTTAAAATCACATTAAGTTTATATGGAGCTGGAGGTAGTGATATGCATATTAATATCAATATAATACGAATATATTACTGTATATTTAACTTTAAATGAAGGAGGATGTTATTGCAAAAGATAGCAGCGACACTATTAAAGGGCGTGTAGTCTTGGGGATAGAAATAGGAGTGTGTACGCTTCAGGAATGCTGAGCACACCGAGTGTACGGCTCCTCTCTTACTCATTTTCAGTTGATCCGTTTCAGTGCCTTTTCCAGCATCCAGTTTGCATATTTATTTATTGATACCATAACTGCAACGGATGTGAAATGAATTTTTGGTGGCTAATCCGAGCCTGTAGTTACAGCCCCGTCACAAAATGCATATCAGTGTTGTAAGTTTATTAAAAAGCAATGTTTACTGATTTCTATTAATCATTTTAATTCAATCTTAAAGATCGAATTAGTGCATTGACGTACTGTATGACATACAGATTTTCAGACTCTATTCAGGTTATGCATGTGGGTGTGAGAGAGAGAGAGAAGGGTTTATAATTAGCATGTATAATTAGAGGATCAAGGACTCCAGCACTAATGAAGTAGGATTAATCGCGGGGATCATCAAGGACTTTCTATTAATGCACCTGCTTAATACACAGCATTGACATGCAGATGCTGTCAGTGATTTTGCTGAGCTCTCTCTCTCTCTCTCTCTCTCTCTCTCTCTCTCTTAAAGCAAAGTCATACAATGTTATATACATAAAATATGAACCATAATAATATGACTATGTTTAATGCAACAGTAAAATCACAGTATGTATTTGGTATATTTTTATATCCGGTTAGATCAGGCATGAAATCATTTTGTGAAAAGCTCTACTACTACTTATCTTCACCAGTAATGTTTCGTACATTTTGGTTATCCAGCAAAAGAATGTAACAAAATGGAGGTCTGTCAGTTAGGCATTATTACACATTATCATTTTTAATGCGACTAAATATTTTAGCTCACGTTTAACACTTTTAAATATCTATTTACATATTTGCATAAAATTCTGTCATAGCCAAGATGTGACTTTTACTCATATCACACATTCATGTGTTAAAACCCAATCATGCAGCGAGCTTTGACAAGCCTACACTCAGACACCATTTACATTTACACTTAAATTTGCACTTATTCATTTGACTAACACCTTTTTTTTTTTTTTATGTTAGTTATAAGTAAGGACGAATATATGGAGTAACCAAGAACTATGTGCCGACTTACCAAAAGTAAGTGTGTGATGACTATAGGAGGACAAGGGTGAGCAGAGACTCAACACACACTTGGATTAAGTGCTACTCCACAGAAGTGGCGACGAAGCAATCAGATCAGCTAGAGGAATCTGATCTCATGAGAAAATTGCACAAATTAGAACAAGTGATGGTGATGATGTTGGGTTCTGGTCAATATTCTATAAATTGTCTTAACAAAGAGGTACGAACACACCTTTAAATCTTCATTCATTCAGCTTCTATACCACTTATCCTGTACAGCGTTGAGGGGTCTGGAGCCTAGTACACCCTGAGCAAGGTGCAAATCCAGTGCAGGGCGCTCACACACACACGCACACGCACACGCACACTATGTGCAATTAGCTAATTAAACTATCTGCATATCTTTGGTCTGTGGGAGAAAACTGAAGAACCCCCGAAGCATGGGGAGAACATGCAACACAGACCGAAGACAAGAATCGAACCCTCAACCTTGGAGGTTTGAGGCCACTACTCCACAGTGTAATCACCACCCACCATGCCCCCCCTTAACATGTTTTACTTTCAATACAAGTTGAGTCCCATTGAATTAGTATGAAGAGATGAAAGATACATTACTTTATATTAAACGGTAACCATATGGCCAACGTTGAAACAGCAGGAGAGAGCTAAATTGGATGAGCCTTACTTTAGCCTTGAAAGTTTTTTTGAAGGTCTCTTTTACATTCTTTTAGGGCCTACTGCCATTTCTGAACAAATATATACTTTGTGCTTTGAGGAAATTAATTCTGTCAGCTAAAGGAAGAACATCATATTCAAGAGAAGGGAAAGAAATCTATACTTTATCAATCTGTGCGTGTGTGTGTGTGCCAGCCGCAGGGCTGTCTATAGTTTCATTATAAACCTACATCTCAGTTTGGGGTTCCAGGGCCTGGTTCCTGAACCGAGAACTCATTTATCACTCCTCCATTCAATCATAGTTGCCTTAATTCCTTCCCTCTCTCTCTCTCTCTCTCTCTCTTTTACATCCTCATGCCTGCCTGCTGCCAGCTTCAGCTCCTGCAGTTATCCATCTCCCATTAATGACCTGCAGGACAGAGAGATATCTGCAGAATGATTCGTTACGCACTGCCACCCTCCCTCCTTCTCTCTCTCTCTCTCTCTCTCTCTCTCTCTCTCTCTCTCTCTCTTTCTTGTGCCACAACTTCATCCAACCCCACCACCTCTTGCTCTCCATCAGACAAAATGAAGTAGCTCCCGAACTGAGCTCAGTGTTCCTTTCCCTGCTTTCATGCCCGAGTCTTTCATGCTTGAGACTTCATATTCTCTTGTTATCTAAAGACTGATCACACAACTTCCCAGAACCCTTTTTAGTCCAGGGCAGCTATTCTACTGCACTGTTCTGTAAATGTAGGTCCAAGGTTTTTTTTTTTTTTTTTTTTTTTTTTTTTTACAGTGGACACTCTAATCTGGGTTCAAAGAAACTCAGCTTCCTTTAACTTGGGTGTTTATGTTTAAAACCCATGACAACATCAGTATGCCTATACAGGTAATGTTCAGGCTTCAAATGTGCAGCTTTTGCAGTTTTCCCAGAAAGCACACGTTGTTATTTGCTTTGAGCGTCCTATTATACAGGGTGCAATAGATAACAAATTCAGCATGAACTAGATTTCAAGAAATTATGCATTTTAAAGACTCGGGTTTGTTTTTCATCAGTAGCGTCTTAATGTCCCATACTGACTTACACATGCTGAATGTGAAATGCATGCGTCAAAAAGGGAACAAACATAACCGAAAGTAAATCAAGTTTAACACGCCAGCAAAAGTCACTTCCTTAGCGGCGTAACAGCTTACCTCAAAAGACATTCATCAGAAAACCATCTAAACCTCTCTTATGTTAAGGTAAACTTCAGCAGTTTTATTACTTCCTGCATGCTAAAATCTCATGTCCTGTATATTTTTAACACTGCCAATACTGTCGGTTGGGCTTTCAGCGCATGACCGAAGTTATACTAAGATTCATAACAAGCATGATATTAAAATCTCACCGCCCAGTGTTGACTAGTGGAAGATGGAAACCTCTTATGAGTTTCTAGCTTGTGCTCTCTGAGGATTTGTCCTCACACAGTTGCCTTTGATTTGCTCATTAAAGGTCTTGATTCGGTTTTGCGTAAAGCTGCTTTATGACAATATTTATTTTTACACTGTATAAACTATATGAAGAAAAAAAGAACTGAAGAAATAATAAGAGTAGCCCAGTGTCTGATGTCATTGTGTAATGTAATCAGTAACAACCAATGGTGTTTTGTTGCTGGGAAATAATCAGTGATTGGCTGGTGTGATGCAGTTGCTCATTTACAATAAAAGTACATGCTGATGTGCTTTATTTTTCTCAGTCACAGCCATTTGTCAGTGCGAAAATGTAGAAATGTCATGAGATAATCCTCTGTTACACTAAACTAGTACTTGGATACTATCATGGTAGAATGTTTGTTCAGTGCACCAAGCCACGATAGGACTGTCTGCCTGAACATCTGAAACACTGGCCTCCCAGGAACTCCATTAATGGCTGAAATATGTGGAAATGGCTTGGAGGAGGTCGGGACTGTACTGGGGGATGTGGCAGTACCTTCTGGGTTCCTGTAACGTGCAAGTGGCGTTCGTGAATGATTGTGTGTATAGTTCTCACACACAGATGTGCAAGTTAGTGATGAGATATTCATCGATTTTCAAGGATTAGGTGTTCTGCTCACTGAATGTTCACAGGAACAACATTTGCACCATTCAAATGTTTAATTGCAGCTAAGAGTCTCATCACCATTCTGTGCTTGAAGTTTTCCATAAATCAGTTTTATGCCCTCATTCATGAAAAATTTCATCACAAGTCCCAGTTTGACTTGATCGTCCCTCGTATTTCTATCATCAAATCATAATATATTAACTTTATGAACCGAGAATCTACATATTAATTAACTAAAGACACAGCTGGATGCTGTAATTAATCCTTTATTTTTTATGGCTTTTTGTTGTGTGCCGATATAACCAATATAACTTGTGTGTCAATGTGACATTATAGAGACATTCCCCAGAGGGCACAGACAGGACGGCAGGAGGTCTTTAAGACCCTACAAACAAGAGACCCATTTGCACTCTTAACAATGTTTACATGTTAGATATCTTCATGATTAATTCAACAAAATCCTCATTCTCATAAAGTTAAGACTTGAAATGTTAATACAGTTAAACCTTGGATTGCGGGCATAATTCAGTTCCGGAAATGTGATTGTAATCTGAAGTACTTGTATAAAATAATGGAAACTCAAAAGACAAAAGTATTCATATAAAAATGATTAATAAAACATATAAAGTAAAAATAAAACAACCTGCCATGTAAAACCAGACCTGCATGTTAGCCTTGAAAAGAATCGTAGCTCGTGTGAGAGCGAGAAAGAGAGAGAGAGAGAGAGAGAGAGAGAGAGAGAAGAAGAAGGTGGGGGTAAATGTGTAGGACGATGTTCACACACCCACACACTAACGGAAACACTGCTGTCCATCTCACTGGAATTTCTTTCTTTTTGTGTGACTTTAACAGGGAACTTATCTAATGACATTTGCTTTTGCCTCCTTTTGAGGATTCCACAGAAATGTGACATTGCGTTGTCATGGACACAAAATTTAAAAACTGCTTTACGCACACATACTTGGTCACTATACTTTCATAAATAGTACAGAACCACACAACGGATGTTGACTATACTGTACAAGTGAGGCACATGCACTGAGACCAAGCAAGGGAGATGATTACCCACAATCCCGCAACACGAGAGAGAGAAAAGCTATTGGCTCCGATGTGATCATGTGATGCTCAGCAGACACAGCATAAACATACTGCTCGTAGTGCAAAAAATTGCTCGTTTATCGAGTTAACATTTATTTTTTAAATGTTGCTTGTCTTGCAAAATGCCTCCTAAGGAGACTTGAGTTTTAACCACCTTCTTGAGATGACATGGAGGCATGTCTGCATGCCCACTGCATCTGTTCATTGCCACACTTCAACAAAGTGCAGTTTTTACAACTTACATGCTTTGCTTGTGACCAACCATGCCATTTCTAATACCATCGCAATGTGTATACCATCATAGCAATGTGTGTAGCTGTTCCATAAGTTTCAACAATTCCATCCTGCTATTGGTGGGATTTTTTACATTTTGTTTTTGCTCTTTACTGCAATGAGTGTCATAGCAATGTGATATTGCTCTGCAATATTAGTGCTGCATGCTATAGCTGTCATGGTCACATTGCGGGCTGACATGACTTTTTGTTACTCCGCTAATTTCGAAAGTTTGTGTTTATAGAAAAGTATGAGCTCCTGTTTTGTAATGACAACACTGTGCTTACTTGTGATTATATTTCTGTCACAACCTGGGAAAATCTAAACATACTGCAGGTCAGGAAAAGCACACACATTACACACAGTAGCTGGAAGAGGTCAAGTAATTTCTTACATATTAATCTTATTCAAATTGCGTCGTGGTAGAGGTGGGCTTGGATAATTACATTGGTGCAGAACATACAGTAGCGTGCATCTTTAATACGTCACTATGCAGCTGTTCCAGAGAGTTGATATATTAACAGTATAGAATGGATTGAAAGGTTTTATGCAAACATTTTATATTCTGTGACGCAAGGTTGTCTCTGTCCTGACGAATCAAGCTGAATAATTTAAACATCTGTCATTGCTTTGTTATTACAGCAAATTAATCAACACCTCCTGACCATTCAGAATCAGTGAATCAAACAGAACTGTGTTCTAAATATATTCACAGCAAATAATGTCACAGAAACCCAGACGCTATAGTTATATAACTCCAGCTATAAGTAGCTGTCGAATAATAAATCCACAGGTAGGAAAGACAGCCAAGGAGTTTCAGCTTTTCTCACTCTGAATTCTGCTCATCTACTGTACAAACCAGTGATTGTGGTCTGTTCATATGTAAATGCCCCCCAGAAGCACAGCTCATGAGGTCATGTTCACTGATTACATACAGTATAGCTGGACAATGGCTAAATGGCAATATAAGCTTAATAAAAGAATTTACTGAGAAAAAAAAGAAAAAAAAAAAATATATATATCCCCCCCCCCCCTCAGTTTGTATACAGTACATTTCTTGACGTCTCTACAGGCAGTAGATGGAACCCTATAGACCAGTTTCACCCTTGTACTCACCTCCTTCGGTATCTGTTAATCAGCATACTCATGAGCTTTACCTACTCATAAACACACACATATACACACACACACACACACACACACACACACACACACACACACACACACATACACACACACACATACACAATCTGAGTGACAGATTCTAAAGTAGTGCGATAAGGAAAGCAGATGGACAAAGTTAATTAAAAAGACAGGCCAGTCAATTTGTCTGGCTTCTTTTTTTCCCTCCTTTTCCTCTGTATTTTTTTCCATTGTGTGGCCTGATTTTAACAAAAGGATGGCCCATTCAGCTTTATGCATTGTTATTATAATATGATCATTTCTGAGAAATTCATGTGACCAGTGGGATGTGGTCACATGAATGTGCACAGAATTTGGGGTTTGACCAGTCAGATGAAATATGCAATATGTTCCTGTTCTTTATGTGTGTGTGTGTGTGTGTGTGTGTGTGTGTGTCTGGAAAACTGGGATGTTTTGATGGTAAATGTGCATGTGCATTTCTGTGTGCGCGGATATGTGTTTGCGCGTGTATGTGTGCATGTGAGAGAGAGTGTGTGTTTGTGTCTAACAGAGGAAGAATCCTGTCTCAGTCACTGCTTGTCTATGTGACCAGACAGTTTAGAGTTATAAGTCTGGTGCACTGAATATCTCACTGATGTCCACAGACAGGACACTATTGTTTCTTTGCATCTGGAAGTACTAGTAAGTATCTACTGAAGTACTGTTTAAAAACAGAAAAAAAAAGGCAAAGGGTTGGCGTCCATATATATTTTTTTCTTGTTTTGTTTCATCTTCTACCATACCAATGGTTCAAGTCCAGACGCCAGACGAGCAGAGGTCATATCCAGACTATTACTGTATTATTACTATATATCGTTTAACAACTGGGGAAAATTATGTTTTAATGACTTACACGAAAAAAAAAATCACTTGCAATAAATATCTCTGGTTAAACTTCACTGTGAAGTAGTAACCTTTACTGCTGTAACTGTACCACTGAACACTTGCTGAACTACACACATCAGCATAAGCACAAGTTAAACATGTCTGACTGAGTGTAAAAAAATTTTTTACTAGGCTGATTAATTAACAAGAATGAATGACACAAAAAAACAAGTTTAAAAAAATCATGCACCACAAAGTTGTGCACTTGACTCTCCTGCTAGTACGATACATATTACAGTACAACATATAGTATTAAGACAAAAGATACTTTATGACAAAAAGACTTAAATAAGTTTTTACGTGTGATGTAAGGACAATTACCTGACATGAAACATTGTTGACTTTTTCCATGAGGGTGCAAATATGATGTGCAATGGTGTTAGGAGTGAATAATAATTGTAATTGTAATAATAATAATAACTCATTTATAGAGTCTACTGTCATGCAAATCTGTGACTATTTGTTGTTGCGATTCTTCCCCCAAAAAAGTCACATGCTGTAAGATTTCAGTCAACCATTGATCACTGATGTGATAATCTCCCCACTGTATACATTCAGGTAGACATGGCATTGCTGAGCTTAGACCTGACCACCTTATGAAACCTCAGATCATAACTTTTACAGTGGGCCTTATGCATGATGGGTCCATTGCTTCATGTACTTCCCTTCTTACCCTGATGCACCCTGATCACTCTGGAATAGGGTCAATCTGGACTCAACAGGTTACATGACCCATTTACATTCCAGTTTCATTCCATTCCATTTCCAAAGTCCAAACTTTATGCTCCCTAGCAAATTCAAGCCTTTTCAAGACTGTTTAACATTTCTACTGTCAAATTTTTATGTTGCAACTTCTTCAGTCATGTTTTAATAATATTTTGGATGGTTCTTAAATTAATTTCAGTGATATTAATGCTATCTTTGCTTTTTACTGAAATAGCTACCCTTTTTGGCCAGTGTGTTTTTCCAGCTACCACTTTTAAACCTTAATTAATTAAACATCTCCAGGCAACCAAAACATGGATCTGGTCAGCACACTGAACCTTTTATGTGCCCAATGATCTGGGTAAATATTTTCAGCACTGTAATTATTTAATTAGGGTCCATATTAAACTTACTACTCATGTAATAATGAGAAGTCATCATTATTATCTTTATTAGAGCTTTTTTAGCCTTTAAGACTATTTAAAACAGAATGCACTTAAGCCAAGTTAGATTCATAACAGAAAATCCAAAAAAAAAAAAACACAAAGCCAAATGCAAATAGGAAACCTAGCTGACACTGAAAGTGAAAATTACCATAATTAATTATATATATATATATATATATATATTTTTTTTTTTTTTTTTTAAGTTTAAAAACGGTTTTTCACTTGGTTGACTATTAGTTGTTGCTTTTTTTTTTCAATTGGGGGATTTTTTTTTCTGAATTAGCATTTGGAAAGTACCCACCATTACAACTTTTCACCTTACAGTCTGTATTACAGTCTGACCTTAAAAAAATACCTATAAGTCAGACATAAAACTATGCTGCAAAATACTCCACCATGAAGATATTCGAGGGATATTTGTTCTGGTTTTATTTAACTGCACACTCGATTGTATTTAATGTAAGTGCTTCATTTCAGTGAAGAGTTAACATCATTGAAAGAGAGACTGACAGAACCAATCTTCTGTAATGAAAAGTCAAATGCACGCCGTAATTGCCTATTCAGATGGTTAATACCCTGTTTGTCGGTATAACATTCCTAAGCGCGCTAAATCTATGAGGGAGGGCTCTTTTTTCTGTTATTGGAATTATGCAGAACAACATAGGGAAAATATGATTTGCTGGGGACCTCAATAGCACCCCATTCATTATGCGCCCCCATTTTTTTCTCTAAGAAAGAGATGTAATTTATGGTTCCTGCCGAAGCCAGCTTAGGCGAACGTGTCAAATCTGCAGTGTTGAATCTGAGCGCAGCTATATCGTGTGCATATTTCATGTATTCACATGGTAATTTGAAGCAACAAAAAAATAAACAAGGCTTCCAGTGCAGATCAAATGCTGTTTCCTCATGTAGATGTAACAGCCATCGCATTAATGTGTTTAGATGGAAGGGAATAAGCAAGTGCTCTTTATGGAGGAAGGGCGCAGATGGGATGCTCTGTTAACACTTTATGAGAGACATCTGGGAGCGAAGGAGGGGAGAGGTGGCTAGGATAGGGGCGGGGTGTGTGTGTGTGTGTGGGGGGGGGGGTGCGATAAATTAAAAACCAGCAGATCTCAAGGTTCGAACACATCAGTTTTCTGAGATTAGATAACTGGGAAGCGAGGAGAGAGAATTCTAAAGCACAGGAAAAAGAGTGTGAGAGAAAGAACACAGCTGTGGGAGACCAGATGAGTGAGGAAGGGAAGAGGAAAAGGATGGGTCTGAAAGGAGGAGGGAGAAGCAAGTGAGCAAACAGGACAGTGAGTAGACTCGTGCGGAGCGAGCGAGAGAGGGAGGGAGGGAGGGAGGGATATAGCAAGAGCACAGCAACCTGCAGAGACAGACCAAGAGAGCGAAGAGAGAGGGAGAGAGAGAAAGAGAGAGAGAGAGAGAGGAGACAAGCGCAGCTGCGGTATCGTGTTATCAAGGATTAGGTGGGGATGCAGCTGTAGTCCTTGCACACACTGGATCTGGATCTAACTGCCTCCATGTGGGACGAGAGCCTGTGTTAACTGCAAAAACCTGGACATCAAAAGCATGAGGTACTTCCACGCTGGAGAGAATGAGTAAGAGCAGGAGGAGAGGAGAGGAGAGAAAGACGAACGTGATAGCTTGTGGACGAGAGCCGCGGCATGAAAGAGTACAAGAAGGGGGGAGACAACTGATAAGTGACAGAGAGCGGAGAGGGTTTAAACAGGAAGAGACAAGTGAGAAGTGAAAGAAAGATGAGAGGAAGTCCCGTCTCTCGAGTCGAGCAAGTCTGTGTTTAGGCTTTACATAACAGCGTTTTCTTCTACAGTGTGCATGTGTTGGTTTTAGTCTGTTTGTTAGTGGTGAAGATATTAGATAAAGTTGCATTACAAAGTTCAGTACTTTCTGGGGGGGGGAAAAGGGGGGTTTTGTAAACTGTAAGCAGATGCTTGTCACAAAGTGTTGGACCTCAGATGCAGTGCACTCTTGCTACAATGTAAGAAATTGGTATGTTTTCAAATAAAGGCATCCTGGCGTGAAATCTCTGAGTGCTGCTCCAGTGGAGAGCAGAACGTAGCCGAAGGTCAGGGGAAATGAAAACGGATGAAAGACAGGGATGTTGTGTAGTTGTTATGGCTCGGAGAGATACCCATTTCATACTCTCCTGTAATCATCTTTTTATGAGAAAAGGAAGACAGAGAGCTCCATCTATCAGGAGGTCACATGATAGGAACTGGCTGGGTTTTTTTTTTTTTTCTTTTCTTTTAAATAATAGTTTATGTCTCTGAGACCGGCAGATTTTTTTTTTCCCTTACTGATCTAATCTAATGTAATTTGTCCAATCAGCTACCAAACACACTGCTATTCATCAGTGTCTCATGACCAGGCGTACACTACCTGTTACATCCTGTTACATCCAGCAGATCCATTCAGGTTCACACCAGGATTATAATTACATGCTGCCACCAACAAAAAAAAAAATACTGCTCCTTGCATATAGTTTTAGAATTGAATAGTTCCAGACAAAACAGGAAAAAGTGGAAATAATTTGTACAATTTATTTGCCACTGTAGCAGTATTGAATTGATATTTAATGTTGCATTTGAACAAAGCCCTAAAGCCCTTGTTCGTATATTCATTCTTCATTTGGTATTTGCTCAGTGTGAATGTAATGGGTTCCTACTGAGTCAAAGAAATGTATTTGTTTAGCAAATCATCACTGAGAAACCATCTGTATTTGCCCAGAGACGGCTCCTTTTAAAAGGAAATCTCTCATGTTAAATAATGACATGAATTCAGAATTCAGTAATCCTTTAAATGCATTGTTCTGGGTTGTTAATCTGTTGCCAACATTTGGGAGAAAATATGAGTAGAACTTACCCACACACACACACACACACGCACACACATGTACACACACACATATGTACACACACACACATGTACACACACACACATGTACACACACACACACACACACTTTATATGTATATACACACACACATGCAGGGTCTGTGTGTGTTTTCTAACACAGTGAGCAGCTGGAAGGCTCTTAGAGAGTCTCTATGGGTTTATCGGGTGACTTGGGTCTTCCCTGAGAGGCTTACAACGCTCCAACACTATTTTGCCGATTTGCTCCAGCTTTCTTCCTTGTTTCTTTTACAAATGCTGTCAGTGGGGTTCCTGTTGTCTCTGTCTACATGCCACACACACACTCATGCACACACACACTCATGCACACACTGGTTATATTGCTGCTTAATAGATGTTAAAGGTCAGCTGTATTATTTAAAAGTGACAGAGCCTTTTTTCTATTATGATAAAAAGTCAATAATAATGTAAAAGCCTGTCATTCAAACAATTTTTTTTAATCCTGCGCTGTAATTAAATACATGATGGGCATTTTATCTGAAATTTTTTATTTAAATCTATTGCTGTGATTTTAAAAAATCTTATGAATATTTTTATTATATGTGTTATAAGCTTAGAAATTAAAGTCAAACGGGTGTTGAAATGGGTATATTATGACTAATAGTCCTGGCATGGACACAGGACACAGGACAACCATCCTTGGCACACAGTGTACATTCTGCAGTGTCAAAGTGAGATTATTCACGTCAAATTCCAAACGTGATACAATTACATATAACTGAAATAAAGAGAAGATGGGAACTATGAAATAGAGAAAGAATGACTGCAACCCTTAATGTGCACTGGGGTCCTCCTGATGGCACATGAAAGAAAGCATATAACAGATGGAGGCAATGTGACAGTCTCAGAAATAATATTTCAAATTTACACTTTTATTTCAGCTTGTTACCTAATGGGTTTGTGCTCAAAAATAGTGCGTATTCATAATGAATAAAACAGAGCTAAGTAAATACCGTTTCATCTCAGCGAAGCAATTTGAACTTTTGAGCCGAAATAAAGGGTAAAAGGCTTAATTAGAGCAAAAGAGAATATTAAATTCAGTTCAATAAAATGTTATTTTTATAGCACTTTTAACAATGGTCATTGCTGCAAACACTACTTTCGAGGCTTCTTAAGATCCGGCGTCCATTTGCTTGTCTAGAAGATAGCAGATAGAGGGGGATCCTGTCAGGCTAAATAATTAATGCGCAATACATGAGAACTTTGTGTGAAACAGCGCTGTGTATATTCTCCGGACGCTGCGTCGTGAGTGTCTGTGTCCCTCCAGATGATCATATTTCAGTGTACTGACTGTGCTTAATAACAACGAGGCAGAGAATACGAAGCCGAGATGTACACAAGCCAGTCGCTCCGGTGCTTAAGATGATTGTGTAACGACTATTTAGGGAATTATTGTGAGCGAAAAAGCCGCCCTTGGCCCTGACACTGTGTCTACGCTTGTAATATAAATGGAGTTTCTTAAATGCTGAACTAGAAGTTAATGATTTAATTACAGTCATGTTTGTCAAACCTCATTTCACTCAGATGGCTTTTTAATTGCATCTCAGGATTGTGTTATCTCATGGACTTGGGATTGCTTTTGCTCAGTATTGCGTATTTTCCAATGATGGAGTCGCATTCTCATCGAAATGATGAACGCATCGTGGAAAGACGTATATGTCTGTAAATATGTGTGTGTGTGCGCACTTGTATGTTTGAGCACGGTTCTTGTGTTAAATGTGATTTTTTTTTTTTTAGAAAAAAGCTCAAAATCTGTGCGCTTAAAGACAATTGCACAGTAGTGTTAGATAATGACCAGCAAACATGATGTAAATTTCAACCAAATTCTGCTTTCCTGTACTTAACATTCCTCAACGACTGTCTTATACAAACCATTACACATTTTTCATCAAGACTTCATGAACAATTTTTATTTACTTTGAAACTTTACCTTGGCTGTCTGCATGCATTGTGTGAGGAGCCAATTGTGTAACAACCGCTGTGCTAAAACAGGCAACATTATTACTATATATTTTTTTTTTTGACAGCATCTGGGGTCTATTTTGTTTTTAATTAGATACTGGCTGTTGAACTGTCTGTGAGCTCCATCATCAAAAGAGACAAGAACGCTTACCTCTGTACAGATGACAGTTATAAATTGCTTAAATAACCCTATAAAATATAGCGATAAAGCAGTAATCAGCTAACAACTAGTGTTACTCTGACACACACACAAACACATAAATATACAGTCACCTATCAGCCATAATGTTAACACACCTTTAACACACTGTATCAACATTGCTTATGAATTATGTACCAGTAAACTGGTGACAGGATCCTGGACATCCAAGGTTAATTTTTTGCCTTTGGGGTCTCAAGGCCGCTGACCCAACCCCCAAACTCCCCAGGTCCCAATCCAATCAAGCACCCATGGGATGTGCTGGACAAACAAGGCCAAGCCATAGGGGCCCACCAGCACACCCTTTTTTATTACTGGTCAGCTAAGGTTTCATTATATACATATTAGCATTTCTAATAACATCAGGGAATGGCTTCTGGACAGGCAGCCAGGAACACTTTGCATATAGCCATCATTGTATAGGCTATGAGTAAATCATATATATATATATATATATATATATACAGATTGACATCGAAAATTAAATCAGCACAGTCACACATACAGCAGATAAAAAAAAAGTCTGCCCATGTCTTTTCTCTTGTTTAACCAAAAAAAAAAAAGCCAAAATAAGTCATTTCGAACTGTCGCAACATGCACATCTAATCTAACCAACACACAAAAAAAGTGGAATTTATGGTTGTGTTGTTATTATATCCTTTATTGGTTATTGTCTTTACAGTGTTCTATAGTATATTCATTGGCTTGGGGATTTTTTTAATTTATTTTTTTTGTCACTCTCTCCTGTCTCTTCAATGATGAGCTCTCATACCTGCTTTGTATGCTTTTTGAAGTCTGTGACGTTTTCAGTTGAAAGTTACCAAGAAGATGTCAGGAAAATCTTATAGGAACAGTTGTACTTCATTTGGAGTTCATCAGTCACTTTAATTGATGGCAAATGCACTGTATACTAATTAGTATTTAACATGCATTTGAATGTGATTGGTTGATTCTAAACACTGATACATGGTTCAACTTTGCCTCTTTTTTACATGAAATATGCCATTTTAACTCAGGTGCAAAAACATTATATCCAAAGTCATTAGCAATTGACAGATATATTTTTTAAACATTGGGAAAGCCTCTAGCATGTAAAGAGTTACACATATATTGTTATATAGCAGCCAAACTAACTGTGTAAAAAGAGGCTTTCCTACAGTATGTCTCCTCTATACAAAAAATTTGGGTGATAAACAGATGCCCATCAGCGTCTATTTCTCCCTGACTAGACTTGATACAGACAAAACACCCACAACTAAAAAACATGGCAGCCAACCTCTACACCTGGCTGAGAAACACAAAAATGACAAAGAGCTCTAATATTTACACAAAATTATATACAAACTGGCAACCATAAAAACCAATCCCTCATTTCAAACTTCACAATCTAATCTAACTTTTTGTCATACTTAAAGAGCAAATCCAGAAGCACAAAATGTAACATGTTCTATAAATGTTCTATACATTTTTAATTCAATTGAATTCAAATGAGGCACTGCTGACCTAACCCACCTCTTAACATCTTGTCTTTACAGGAACTTTTCAGTGAGGCAGCAGGTAGTTTGAGCAGGAGACCAGGAGTGGTACCAGGGGCTAGAGGTCAAAGGTCACGACCATGGCAACCAGCCAGTTGGTGGTGCTGCTGGCTGTGGTGGCGGTGGCCCATGCCTCTGTTTTTCTCTCCGGGCAGAGACTGAAGCCACGATTCCAACGAGACCGACGTAACATCCGTCCCAACATCATCCTCATCCTCACTGATGACCAGGACATTGAGCTGGGTGAGGCATTAACTTTTATATACCTTCCTTTGGTACTTTACACTGAGGAAGACAATTCAAGCCTCTAGCTGTTAAAAAAGGCTGGTGTTTGCCTAATGTTCATTGGGTGAGGAATGTATTTTGGAACAATGACGGTATCTAACCAAGTCAGCTTCCACCATCTCCATTAACAACATTATAAATTGTTGCTGTTGACAAAACCTTTAGGTTACGAAGAGACAAGAAACATTTTTATTTTTTGTTAAATTATTATTTAAAAAAAAATATTTTAAAGGTAAAATAATTTTTTTCTATAATGGTGATCATAACTGAATTTAACAAAGTTTGCATAAAAAAATGTATGTAAAGGCCTACAGTAAGTATCCAATAAAAAGGTATTGTTAAAGGTCCATGTAATCAAATACGGTAATAAAAATACATGTAATTTGTAGCGCTCAGGAGAGCCACACACTCACTATTCACAAACTATATAAACCATTTCCCAAATTAAAAGTGCTATAAAAACATAACAAGCTTCATAACACTATTTACAATGTTAAGGCTATAAAAATAATTAGACTAATGATTGACACCTATCACCATCTTCTACAGACGAGATTGTTCTGTAGGAATGTTGAAAGTTTTTGCAGTGTGGGTTTAGTCATTATTTCTATTCCCATCTATTCTGAATGTTTCATTTCCTGCGTTTGAGGTTTTTGTAACAATGTTGAGGTACTGACATTATTTAAAAGTATGAAATTCTATCCTATGTTATCTACAGCAGATAGTACAGTTAAGGATATTCCGAATGTGAACATGTTAGTTTCCCGCTATGCCTGAGGGGTCAGCACCTTTCCTTTCTCACGATCGAATAAAACTCGCATCTGGCCAAGAATAATCCATTGTTGAAAATGTCCTGAAAATGCTTATTAGAAATAATGACTGAGGAATAGGGCTGCATCAAGCATTAAAATGTTAACACAGAGCCACTCGGTTGACATAAAGGCTTTTATTGATTTAATAGGTGAATAATGCGCGCAAAAATAATGCAGTCGAGAATGCACTGCAGTGATTTCAGTCGGTTTCAGCACTGACACGAGAATATATAATTCATATGATTTATTCTACGCATACTACTAATTTTTTGCTGTTGCTTTTGGTTGAGACAGCAATTTAAGAAGCATATTACTGCATGTTCTACTGTGTATGGCAGTGTGTGTAACAAACTAAATTCTAATTTACTTTTACTACAGCTAATACTAACATAACTATTAGTACTACTACTAACATAAATATTACTACTAATACTACTAATATGACTTGTACTACTACTTCTATGACTATGACAACTATTACTATCACAACTAGGAATATCATCAACATGAATACTACTACTAATACAACTATTACTAACACTTCTACTGTTTATACTTCTAAGATTACAAAAACTAAGAACATGAGTGATACTACTTCTCCTACTACTTACATGACTAAAACTACTTCTAACATGCTTAATTCTACTCCTACTATGAATACCACTGACAACACTAAGTAATAATAATAATAATAATAATATTATTATTATTATTATTATTATTATTATTATTATTATTATTATTGTGAGGCATGGTGCATATGCAGATTTCCACACAGCACCAGGGTCCCTGGTTTGATCCTGAGCTCATGTTCTCCCCAGGTCCTAGTGACTTTCCTCCAGGTCCTCTATTTTTTCTTTATCAGACAGATTGGCATTGCGATATTCTCTCTAGAAGTGAACAAAAGTGCAAAGGTGTGTGTGCATGGTGCCACATGATGAGCTGGTGCCCAATCCATATTTCCAGAACCTGACCCTGCCCCGTGGTAAAACATATCCTAGAGTGTAAGTAAATAAATGAATGAATAAGTGAAGAAGTGGAAGAAGAAGAAGAATTTTATGAGATAATTTGAACAGGAAGAAGAGAAGAGTGCTTTTGAAGATTAAATATTGCTGTAAGGGACTGAGGAAGGCTCTCTGTGTGTGTGTGTGTGTGTGTGTGTGTGTGTGTGTGTGTGTGTGTGTGTGTGTGTGTGTGTGTGTGTGTGTGTGTGTGTGTGTGTGTGTGTGTGTGTGTGTGTGTGAGAGAGACAATGCCTGCCTGTATAATGATTAATTCAGGCTACAGACTCGTTCATTTCTGTGACACAAAGATATCTTTGGATCTTCTAGATCTCTGACACACCGTTGCAATTAGAGAGAAAAGTTTGTGCTGGACGACAAGAAGTGGAGTGTGTCATGTTCACACATACACACACACATACCATTACCAACACCATCACTGCCTGTCTATTGAAACTGTGAATGTACTCACACTGTATAGTATATGTTTCTCTTCCCTTTCCATCTCATCTCATTTCATCTTGTCTCGTCTCGTGTTTGTTTTTTGTTTTGTTTTGTGGGTGGGGGTTTGGGTCTGAAATGTCAAGGTGAACTTCATTTTTAAAGGATCCATACTGCTAACCATTGTAAGTAATGTGGGTGTCTGTCTGTGTGTCTGTCTGTATGCCTGTGTGTGTCTGTCTGTCTGTGTGTGTGTGTCTGTCTGTGTGTGTGTGTCTGTCTGTGTGTGTGTGTCTGTCTGTGTGTGTGTGTCTGTCTGTGTGTGTCTGTCTGTCTGTGTGTGTCTGTCTGTCTGTGTGTGTCTGTCTGTCTGTGTGTGTCTGTCTGTCTGTCTGTGTGTGTGTGTGTGTGTGTGTGTGTGTGTGTGTGTGTGTGTGTGTGTGTGTGTGTGTGTGTGTGTGTGTGTGTGTTGGCCTTTGAGTATGGATTTGCCGAGGTTTGTGGAAAGGCCAAGTGGAGCCAGGCTTTCTGTCTCTGTGTGCATCAATCCAGCCCATCTATTTTGTGTGTGTGTGTTTGGGGGAAGGGGTGAAAGCTGACTGGGAGAAAGAGCATGAGCCAGAACCAAAGACACAGAGGGAGGTCTAATAACCACTTGCTGATCTGTCTTGTAACTAAATTTCTTTTCAGATCCTATCGAGCTGACATCTTGCCAATTCATATTCTCCATTTCATTCTACACAGAGACCTACACATATATATACATAGACACACACACACACACACACGCATGCATGCATGCATGCATGCACGCACGCACGCACAGCTGCCTTCATGACGTGACCCAGCATTAAAGTTGTTCGTGCATATGGTGTCACTTGACAGCGTGTGATAGTAACTCATTCTGAGCAAAAGGACTGAAGACGCTCTCATGCAAACCAAATGAATCGATCAATGGATGTATTTATCCAACTGACTTTCTTCAACAATCTCCTTTTGTTGATGAGTGGGGGGGGGTCGGCGGGTGTAATGGACAGCAAGAGAGAGAGAGAGAGAGAGAGAGAGAGAGAGAGAGAATACATCAGCCAGATAATTAGCTGAATAGTTTGTGACGTTTGGTAATGATCTCAGGACGAGTGTCTGTGGTTCTTTGTGTGAGGACTTTCACTGGTCATGCTAGCTATGTCACATCAGTAATGGTGTGTTATGGTTGGTTTATTCCATTCTGCAAATATTTATTTCTATTTTTAATTTCTATTTTTTTTATGTCTGCAGAACAAGCAAAGCTGTAATGAAAATTATGAAAAAAAAAGTGAAATGTCTGTGTTCTGTTATTGAAAAAGTATAGAGCTGAAACGTATAGTGGAGCTCATTTATGTGCTGTAAATTCTATATATACAGCACCCTGCAAAAGTTTCAGGCAGATGTGAAGAAATGCTGCAAACTAAGAATGCTTTCGAAAATATATATTTAAATAGTTTATTTTTGTTGATTTATAAAATGCAAAGTGACAGAGCAGAAGAAAAGTCTAAATTAAATCAATGTTTGGTGTGAATGCTCTTTGGCTTCAAACCAGACTTGCACAAAGTCAGGGATTTTGTAGTAGTCCCTTACATACAAACGTGTTCTGTCCCGAGAGCTCATTCGTAAGTCGAATTTGTTCATAAGTCCAACAAACATTGTCTACAATGCTAACACAATTGGCTATACACAGTATAAAAATAGTATGTTCCACGGTCTTGTTCTTGTTTTTTGAATCATCCCTATTTTTGTTAAAAGAACGAGCAATGCCTGCCATCTTTGTACCTCGCTCCATACTTTCAAGTATTTTCACTTTTGTCTCCATCATTATTGCTTGGCACTTTTTAGCAGTACCAGGTTCATCATCCCTGCTTTTACGCTTGCTTTTGGACATGCTGGACATGTGATCTAGGGTGGGTTTAGGGTTAACTTCCACGGTTGAAAAGGTGTGGAAGTTCATAACTTGAACGTACGTACATATGTTGGGGACTTAATGTATATGATTGACCAGTTATACCAATCAGGTGCTAATGATTATCAGTTTCATATGTAGGTTGAAACACAGTCATAACTGAAAAGAAATTGTTGTGTATGAGGCTTAAAACTGGGTAAGGATTAGCCAAACACTGCTACCAAGATGAGGTTGTTTAAGACAGTTTCACGTCACAGGTCACACATTATGGCAAGACTGAGCACAGCAACAACATACACGGTAGTTACAGTATACTGCATCAGCAAGGTCTCTCCCAGGCAAAGATTTTAAAGCAGACTGAGGTTTTAAAATGTGCTGTTCAAACTATTTTGAAAAAGCACAAAAAACAATATTGAGGACCGTAGTCCTCGCAGGGGTCAGCCAAGGAAACGTAATGCAGCAGATAAAAGACACATCATTTTTACATCCCTTCAATATCAGAAAATGTCCACCAGTGCCATGAGCAAAGGACTGGTGTAAAACAGTTGGAACAAGCTATACCCATCTACTGCCTGGAGAAGTCTGGCTAAAGGGATCTTCATGGAAGAACTGCGGCCCAAAAACCATATGCCATCATGGAAACAAGGCTAAGCGACTCACCTATGTATGAAAACATAGTAACTGGGGTGAAGAGAAATGGCAGCAGGTACTCTGGACTGATGAGTCAAAATTTGAAATATTTGGCTGTAGCAGGAGGCAGGTTGTTTGCCAAAGGGCTGGAGAACGGTACGATAATGAGTGTCTGCAGGCAACAGTGAGGGATGGTGGACGTTCCATTGCACATTTGGGGCTGCATTTCTGCAAGTAGAGTTGGAGATTTTCAGGCTTAATGGCGTCCATTTTTTCACAACTTCACAACAGGACTGTATATGTATGCCTGTAACATTATTTGTAGTTCTTCAGTATAGATCAGTATCTCTCTCTCTCTCTCTCTCTATCTCTCTCTCTCTCTCTCTCTCTCTCTCTCTCAGGCTCCATGCAGGTGATGAATAAGACGCGGCGGATCATGGAGCAGGGTGGCACTCACTTTTCCAATGCTTTTGTGACAACACCCATGTGCTGCCCATCGCGCTCGTCCCTCCTCACTGGCAAATACGCACACAATCACAACACCTACACGAACAACGAGAACTGCTCGTCTCCCAGCTGGCAGGCACAGCATGAGCCACGTACCTTTGGAGTCTATCTTAACAACACAGGCTACAGGACAGGTGTCACACACACACACACACACACACACACACACACACACACACACACACACACACACACACACACACACACACACACCGTAGCCGTATATAGCCGTAGCTATAGAAAGTAATTAGTTACACAATAAGTAGATAGTAAAGCTCTTTCCACTTTGACCAGTTTTGCTACAGAATGTCCTGTAGGTCCACTGTATATTCCATATGCCTTCCTTAGTGATATATATTGTATATATAGTATATATTCTGTTTTTGTTGATAACTGTAATAAATTGTATGTTAAAGTCAGTACCATCTGCAAGTTAATGAACAATAGAATTAATTATTTCTCTGCATTTACAGTACATACTGTAGTGCTACTGTATGCCTATAGCTATTGACATTGAACCAGTCAGAGGCACAGCAAGAAACAATTTTGAAACTGCAAGTAATAGCAAAAACCGAGACAGGGGGAGAAACAGGCTAAATTCGCCAAAGCTGCTTTCCCAAATGGATTAAAACCAAGTGGTTCATTTTCATGTTATTGTGCAGCTACTTTATAGCTGTCATCCTTTGTCAGAAGAATAACGTTTTTGCTAATAAAAGTATTATTTTGCCAATAAAACCGACAATAACCGAAGGCATACGATGTATGCCTTCGGTTATTGTCACGTTAGTCATTCATGCTCATAAACAATGATACAGATCTATGGAACTACGAATTCAGGAGTTTCAGAGTTTTTTTTTTTACATCTAGGCGTAAGCACTATCTGTAGCTGGAGTGCGATGCTGCTATTCTCCAGACAGGTCTGTGCACGAGGAGGCTCACATATTTACACATTCACACGTCTACACAGTTGTGCACATTGACTAAGTGCTTCCCTGGTGGACTTGTGGCTAACCATCGACACCGGGGGTCGCAAAGGAGGTGCAGCATTAGTGCCGATCCCGAGACTGGATGAATCTGGATGAGTGTTGCGTCTTTTTTATAAGATTATAAAAACCTGTACTGCGTTAAAAATGCTGACAAGTTGCTGCTGCAGCGACACTTAATGAAAGTAGAAGAAGAAGAAAACTCCTCTATAAACTACAGATGCTAAATTAAAAGTGATAAAGCTTGTTTCCTGATTGAACAGTTTTTATAATGACTTGATGGATTAAAAATTTTATAAATTTAAAGTTCAGCAAGAAAAGGCAGTGCAGGCCACATGTTGGAAAAAGTAGATAGTTACTAAAAATAGCTCCAATGTTTTTCAAAAATTTTTATATTATAACAAAATTGAAGCCTTTGCAAATTCTTTATAAAAATATTATAATTATATAATATTAATATTATTATAAATATTAATTACTTCATAAAAATACTACTACTACTAATAATAATAATATATACCCATGCTATAACACACACACACACACATATATATATATATATATATATATATATATATATATATATATATATATATATATATATATATATATATATAATGTACACATAATGTATTTGGAAGCATCTACATAATAATAATAATAATAATAATAATAATAATAATAATAATAATAGTTATGTTATAATGTTTCAGTTAAATAGCGCATTTCTCATACTCAAGGTAGCTTATATCCATCCTACAAACAAAATACACACAAATTCACTTTAAAACCGACTGCAGAAAAAAAAATTTTTAAAAAGTGAAATACTTTAAAAAGTGTGTTGGGCCTCCAAGCTTGGTGACCATGACATTAAAACATGTGCCCCCAGAATTCCAACACAGAGCATTAGCATGGACCTTGGGCATTTCATTACTACGCAAGAATTGCGGATTCTCCCTGAAGTCCATGCAAATCTGTAACCGGCTAAAACATTCTGAAATTCCTTCCTGGCAGATCTGCTTTTTATCATTCCAGCTAAATAGATTTCTGCCCCTCAAGTAGTGTTATGTCAAAGTATACAGATATGCAGTGACCTTTTCAAACACGTCTAATGGACATTCTGTTTGACAGCCCCTGCAGCCTGACACACACTTTGTCATAGTCTCACACCCCCCTCACACACTCACGTACACAGCGCTGACACGCTCGCATGGCCTGCTTCTATTCCTAAAGACAGTTTACATTACAGTAAAAGCCTTGGGAACACTGCAGGCTGACAGGACGTGTGTGTGTGTGTGTGTGTGTGTGTGTGTGTGTGTGTGTGTGTGTGTGTGTGTGTGTGTGTGTGTGTGTGTGTGTGTGTGTGTGTGTGTGTATATAATCACTGCTTCCAGGAAAAAGGTTTGCACTATGATGTGCATCAGAAACACACACACACACACCTGGCAGTGAGTCAGCTCATAGTGGCCTGAGTAATCCATTAGGACACACTTTCTCAGGGAGAGACAAGCTTAGCCAATGAAAGCACTGACATCCAACCTAATGTAATGCTTGCAATATCAACATTCATCTAATCATCGCTCTAATCCAAGCAGAGAGCTTGGTGTGTGTGTGCAAGTGTGTGTGTGTATTCTCATGATTTCTATCTATCCTTTGTTTAACCCCTTGAATGTTGAGAACAATGTCAGCACTTTTGTTGTAACCTTTCCTATTACTTTCACTGTAGTGCTGAATAATTCATAGATGTTCCTGAGTAATATGATTCATGATGAATATCTGTATAATCAGCCAGGAGCTTAAAGGGTTAAACCTCTTCAGCACAATTTAAAGTTTAAACATTTGCTTCAGTTTTGCTCGGCAGGTGAAAGAAAGACTGCTGAGGGAAACCAAATTTAATTTCAATTCAATTGCATTAGAGTGTAAATGGAAATCAGTCAAGTGGAACTGTTACATGATTTTTTTTTAATGAACAAAATAAATTAAATAACTGGCAATGGGAATTTTTTTCCCTATTTTAAAAATGTTCCAGCTGATCGGTTCGGTTCAAAGACCCATTTAATTTCATATATGTATTTTTATGTAAGAACAATAAATCAATCAATCCCTGCTATCAGATATCACCTACAGTAGATGAGGATGGCATCTCTGTTGAGTCTGGTTCCATTCAAGGTTTCTTCCTATTGTCATCTCAGGGAGTTTTTTCTTGCCACCATCCCACTCGGCTTGTTCATCAGCGGCAATCTGATCATTATGATTTACACACATTTCCTTACATTTTTCAAACTTACTCAAGTAATTTTCTTTTGATTCTTTTGAAAGCGTTATATAATTAAAACTGAATTGAATTGAATTAAATAGAATGTTCACTGCAAAAAGAAATAGCTCATTATGTGGAAAACAATGATCCTCGTTTAAAGGATTCCGCGTAATGCCATAATTGGATGTAATTTTATCCATTTATTGATTAAAAAAGGAAATAATCACAACCCACAATACATAGTTAAGCTAGTGATAAGTGACAATATTGTTTCAAAAGCAAAAAGTGGATTAAATAGAGATGAAAATGGACGAAAATTAAATAGAGGAACTACAGGTAAGCTAGAAAAATTAAGAATAAGAATAGTTGTTGATTTAAAATTACACTGTATGAAACGTCACCCCGAATCAAAATAAATTCAAATTGAACTGTCTGATATTGTAATATTCCGACCCCTAATTCCAAGCGTGATCAAATATCCGGTATTGAACAACAGCCTCAGGACTTGCATGATCTGAAGCTTTTCAGGTAAACTAATTAAATAATTGTTAACGTGTAAGATAGTGGCAGTCATCCAACTCGATCCCTGAATCAGCTCTTCACTCATCTCAAAAAGAACAAAATAAGTTAATTGTGTGTGCGTGTGTGCGTGTGTGCGTGTGTGCGTGTGTGCGTGTGTGCGTGTGTGCAGCATTTTTTGGAAAATATCTGAACGAGTATAACGGCAGCTACATCCCCCCTGGTTGGAGAGAGTGGGTTGCAATGGTGAAGAACTCCCGTTTTTACAACTACACCATCTGCAGGAATGGCATCCGAGAGAAACATGGATTCGAATACTCTCAGGTGTGTATAAGCATTTATAAAACATAAGATTTTTTTTCATCATTCAGTTATTGCTTCTCTATTGAAACAAATCTGTTTTATAGTATTTTGGGTTACTCTGTAAACTTTTCCGACTGGTGTTTTTACCTTTCATATTTATATACGCCGTTCAGTCTGAACATTATGACTCCACAGGACTGTGGGGGTGTGCTGTGGTGTCTGGCGGCTAATCCTTTGGGTGTTGTGGATTGCAGGGTGGGGCCTCCATGGATTGGACCTCTTTGTCCAGTGCATTCTATGCTTGAACAGATTGCGGTCTCATAACCATATAACCGTATAACCATTCTATGGTGGCATACATTAGCTTTTCCGCGATGTGTGTTACATTGGCTTTTCGGTGGGATCGGACCAGACAGGCTAGGCTTAAATGGACCTTGGGTGCTCATGATCCTCTCATCAGTTTACTGGTATATACTGTAGCTGACAATCAATAATTCAATTCACCCACTGGTGGTGTTAGTGTTATGGCTGATCTGTGTATACATATGTCAGATTTGTCAATGCATCTCTATTATCATGTTGTTTAGCCAAAAAAAAAAAAAAAAAACTCCCAGATCTCTTGTTTTCCCTACAAACCTACTTTTTCTTTCCCTGTGGAGAGTTGCCAGATGTCGCAGCCCTTAACTCATGCACGACCCAGCTGTTCAGACATAAAAAGCTCTTGCTTGTACATGTACATACAGTTAGACAACCTTCTCCATGTATTATCAGAGGCAGTTAAACTAAGGGGAGAACAGTTGAGTAAAGCTGGAGCCAATCCTTCAATTGTTTTCAGAAACAATAGACACATAATAGTATTCATGTTAAGTGTAGCTGTAGCACAATCAACAGTTCACCATCAACAATATTTCAATCTTCTGCGATTTAAAACACAGCTTTAAATTAATGCCATTATTAAGATATGCTATTTATTGCATTACAACAATTTATAAATGAACGCTGTATGCTGGAAATTCTTCATACAAACCTCAAGAGTAGAACATTTTTGTTTTGCTTCACAGTATTAATAATAATAATAATAATAATAATAATAATAATAATAATAATAATAATAATAATAATGCCACTGTTGGGCTCTTGGGCAAGGACATTAACACATATATGTCCATATAAAATACCCAGCCACTGAAATGCAGTGCCAGTCCCAAGCCTGGAGACATGGAAGAGGTATAGTAGGAAGAGCACAGGAAAACAAGTGCCAATACCTTTCTGATCAAGTCATCCGATACAGAAACTCTGATAAAAGGAAAAAGCCCAAGAATAATCACTAGATTAATAAATACCTAAATGAATACAGTATATGTTTATTTATTTTTATGTATTTATTATTATAGTTATTATTATAGCTATTATTATTATTATTGTTATTATTATTATTGTTGTTGTTGTTATCATCATTATTATTATTTCAACAACTTAAATAAATAGCAATGAGGCGTGATTAGCACTGGCAAACTGCTGTAGTATAAAAAATAAATAATGTTGAAATATGATAATAATCAACTTCAGGTTGGTAACAGCATTAAAGCCCATTTTTCAGTCATTACATGTAGCACTAACACATAATTCTTTTAAATTATTGTTTTAAAGTCCAAGTTATACATCAGCCAGGTATCACTGACAAAGGGAATGTTGTTTAAACTTATGTTCTTTGGAAGAGGAATTTTTATTTTTTTTATTTTTTTTTTATGAGAACCTCTTCCAAATATATATATATATATATATATATATATATATATATATATATATATATATATAATGCCATTTTGAAACCAACTCATAAATATCCCATGTTGTTTTATTTTTAGGACTATCTGACAGACCTGATAACCAACGACAGTGTCAATTTCTTCCGTATGTCCAAGAAAATTTATCCTCACAGGCCAGTTATGATGGTGATCAGTCACGCCGCCCCCCACGGCCCGGAGGATGCAGCGCCCCAGTATTCCACTGCCTTCCCCAATGCATCCCAGCACATGTGAGTACCCCCTGCTGCTCTTAGTAAGGATGAGAAAGAAAAGGGTTCCTGTAATAGATAATCATAGTTTTTGTCAAAGTCTTACATGTTAACATGATTAATCCCTCTTGTGGTTTGAGGTTACATATTACATTAGTCAGCTGTGAGTTGCTTGTGCGGTGGGGGTGGACGTGGGGCTGCTTCTGAATTGTGTAATGATTTTTAATATGGTTATGTATCATTTGATGTACATGATTTTTTTTTCCATTGATTGTTCGTATTATAGTTATTTAATTACTGTTTTATTGAATCGTATCGTGTTTTTTCCATACATTAATAACATCAGTCAGCTGGCCGAGTGAATCTTTTTTGTTGAAACTGCATCCCGCACAAATCCTCTACATTGTCATGTAGTCCTCTACATTTGAAGGACTGCTACATATTTAGACGGCATTCTGTTTCATCAGGAGACCACAACATGCCGCTCCCTGTCAGCACAATATTCGAAACAGGAAGCGACATGACACACTGAACCTCATTATTCCATACACAGCTATGGGCGTGCATCCCTTTCACTTGAAGCACACTCCAGACTTCTGTTTTCAACTGGAGTAGCGATCGGTTCCCAGAATTTACAGAAATATGACTTATCGTGTCTTTGTGCAAAGCATCTCAGTGCTCCTTTAACAGTTCTGTGCTTGAATTGTATCCTTCATCCCTTCTATGTATTCACATAGGATAGAAGCACTTTTGTGTGTGTTATGCATCATGTTCGGATCTTCTTTGCCATATCAATGGACTTTGGTTTGTGGTTGCGTGCATAGATAAGAAGATTATGCACACACAAACAGCAATAATTGATAGGAATCCATGTCGTGACATCAAGCAGATGTTGAGTGATGCATCGTCTTCACTGTCCTTTTGTCCGTGCTTTTTATTTCCACACAAGAAGCACTTCAGATTCGGAGAAGAGCTAACTGTTTCGAGCTGACATTTCTCTGGGCCCTGTCTCTTTTCCTCTCTGTTTGGCCTGTCACTATCTCATTTTCTGCCTGTCTATGCGCTCATTTTCCACTTTAACAAAGAAACAGCTCTCTCTCTCTCCCTCTCCAAGTATACTTGTTTTCTGCCCACATACACATTTGTTTTCTCCTCGCTGCTGTCAGATGTCATTTCTCTTTTTTCACCATTGCACTCACACACACACACACACACACACACACACACACACACACACACACACACACACACATATATACACACACACCGATATTCGGTTCGTGCTTAAATCCTGCCAGCGGGTGCTGCCGTTGTTTTTGCCATGGCTGGATTAACAGCCCCATCTGTAACCCAGCTGATCCAAACCTCCAGCATTCCTGCTATTCTGTTCGGACCGGCATTACAAACCTCCTTCTCAGCAGTCCTTGTGATATTTCCTTTGTTCTTTTGTTCTCCACTGACTTCAATCCGAATTGATACTGAACCTTGTAAAAAGGCAAAACCAATCTTGTTTGAGTAATGATGGTGGTTGTAAGTACTTACTACTAGTAGTACTAGTATTTCTACTACAAATATTATATGTTAAATATATTATTAAATGCCCCATTCAGATTTGTGACAATTTTTTTGCGTAGGACTGAATCCATTTATACAAACCAGAGAATATTAAATAAAATAATAATAAACATAATATTTAAAATAAAAATTAAATCTAATTGAGAGTTCAACTCACAGAAGAACGAAATTGAAACTGAAGTATAACACCATTTGAAGGTGATGAGACGTGTCAAAACATAAGCTATAATATGATACGTAAGTGTGTAGACATGAGAGTTTTCCATTCAAAAGACATCCGAATTGCAAGCTTTTCACATGAGCAGTGAAAATGCTGTTTACATAGGGCTTAATTTTAAGAAACTTTCAAGTTGTTTAGACATAGTAAGGCTTCATTTACAACAAAAAATAAATAATAATAATAAAAAACTCTCATTCTCATTATTAGGACATTATTTGGAGGAAACAATTTTCCATCTAACTGGCAGATTAATTTGCACATATAATCAGAGCCAGAAAATAACTAAATCCATTTATTTATTCCTTGAGTAGTTGTATTAGATGATGACTTTTAATTTGACTCCACTATACCCTACAGCAAATATCTGTACTTTTTACTTCACTACATTCCTGCATGTTGTAGTGTTACATAAATAGAATAGAAACTTCTTTGTGTTTGCCAGAGACATGCAGCCAGTCTATCTACCACATGACTGAGTTTAACCAATCAGATGTAGCACCAATAATCACATGACTCCGTTTGACCAATCAGCCGCAATAATAATAGCCGCATGGGGTCAAATGACCACACGGGAGGGCGGGGCATGTCTTCAGCAGTGGTAGACAGTCAAGCAAACATGTACTGTAGCTGTTTGATTTAATGTTGCAATCTTAATATATATAATTAGCAAATAAACTATAGGCTAAAAAATATATAAATTTCTAACATTTGTTCTGCTGGACACAGTTTATGGTAAAGTGAGACTCTTGTAAACACTGTATGTTCTAATGTTATTTTCTGCTGAGTCATTTGCAGGGCAACTGAATATACATTATATCTTATACAGGAAATAGTCGACACTGTTTAAACATACATATGTTACCTGCAGTAGGTATTTATTTCAAAAGCTTTATATTGTGAAAAAAGGGAGATTAGGAAATTTGTGTTTCTTATTGCTTAATTTGCTATTTTGTAAAGATATTTAGTTTTATTCATTTATTTCATTTTTTTTTTTGTTTGCTGTTTTTTTTTTTTTTTTTGGAAATGGTAATTTCTAAAATAAAATAAAAAAATGATGAAATAGTTGAGTAGTCTTTTCCCCGAATACTTTTTTACTTGAGTAATATTTTGGCTGACTACTTTTTACTTCTACTTGAGTAATATTATTTTGAAGTACAGCTACTCTTACTTAGAAGTCCATTTTTTTGGTTACTCTGCACACCTCTGATAGTTCGTTTGATAATTAAGTACTTTTGTACTTCTACTCAAGTAGAAATGTAAATGTGTGCTTTTACTTTTACAGGAGTAGTATTTTACCTACGGCATCTCTACTTCTACTCAATTACACCCACCACTGCATGTACTTGAAGCATCTGTGGATTTCAGTCTCCCTTCCCTGTAATTGGCCCATTTAGATAAAAGACATTCAATCTACTGCTGTGAATACACAAAACCAGAGTCATTTGTTAATAGTTAAACTATAATTCTTTATAAAAACCTAGTAGTTATCCAGATTGCACAGTTTTGGAAGGGACTTGCTTCTGTTCTAAAAGGATGAACACAATAGTCCCAAAGATTTTTCCTTGATTGGTGTCTTGATGATGGTGATGAGGAGTGTCTAACCCATTATTCCAAAATCTCCTATAGTTATAAATTTGGATTGAGATCTGGGGAGACTGTGTAGACGTAGAGTATGAGCATTTTCATATGCTTGTTGTGGCAGGGGGCGGGTGTAACTCAGTGGTTAAGGTGATGAGATGTATAATGAAATAAAAATGTAAGTCGCTCTTGATAAGGGCGTATGCCAAATGGCATAGATGTAGTGGTAAATATGCACAAAACCATTCAGTAACTCCACCTGCTCTGTAGATGGGTGGTCGGGTCATCGATGAATAGCCCCCTCCTATTAGAATAGAAAAGTTTCACAAGAGAATAATGGTGATTATTCAGAATAAAATTATGTTTATTTGCAGTGACTATTTTTCTTAAGGTGACCCAAACCATTTCATAAAATTCACCCACAGAATAACAGAGCTGACATTTTCCCTCTTTCTTGTTACTTATTTGTATATAAATCAGCCTGGCTGTTTTATTTTCTTCGTAAAAAGAATAATTCCATACTAATATGAACTCCCTAACATAATGCATAGAGGCTGATGGAGAGGGCAACAGAAAAATGGCTTTCTTTCAATCTCTGTTGAAAATAATACATAAACACAGTGGGTTAAAAACAGTGTTTTTCTACTTGAAGGACTAATGAGTAAGAGCTGCAATACTGTGGTGCATTTTCCATTTGAAGGATAGGTGCTAAAGAGCTTTAATGGTAGCTTCAAAAGAGCAAAGCAGTTCTATGTGTGTGTGTAAGAAGGTGCACAGACTTTATGCTGTAGTTGTATCATTGACCACTTTTGCATGCCACAAGAAAGTCACTACAATTTGTTATCTCACTTTACAGAACACTAGAACATCCATTATCGGCTCCAAAGTGGCAGAATAAACGTCTGGTCATACGTTAACATTTACTTACAAGCCAGACAGCTTTAATTAGATCATCTTGTGTGCTTCTTGTCCACTATCATTGACCCAAACATCTCTTTTCCCTTTCATAGTTGCAGTTTCTTGGTCTCTGCGGTTGTCATGTGGGACTTTTAATTCTTCTAATTGTTCTCCCCATTTTTTACCACAGTGACAACATGCCAGCTGCTTCCTCATCTCCTATTCAACTGGATTCAATTTGATTTGTGTAGCATGTCACGAAGCAGCTTTACAGAAATCTGGTTGTAGATTTAGATCCCTAATGAGCAAGCCAGAGGTGACAGGAAAATGTCCTGCAGGAAGAACTTTTAACTTAGAACAATGAGACCCATCCTGTTCCGGTGACATCAGATAGTGGAATTATCAGTCAATATCGTATACCGGTGTATAAAGTCTAATAAACTTTTTTTTTTTATTCAGAAATGCACATTTTATAAATCTATATTAATACAATATATTATATTAGCGCTAGTACCCGACGTTAATGGGTAAAGAATTTAAAAGGACGAAGCTAAAAAATAAGCTGATCGGAATCTGGCACATAACTGCTCATCAAAATTGTTATGTAATTTACGGCTCAGTGTTCAGTTTTCATAGTGTACACGCATTTTTTTGAGTAAGCCATGATGAATCATAATGTCGTGTGTGTGTATATTACGGATTTTGTCAGTTTATAGATACATTACAGCGGTGGTTGTGTCTTTGCATACTCTGTGTAAACTTGTGCGTTAATTGACTCTGTTGAGTGACGCGTATAGCAGCGCCCACCAAAAGCGCTGAATAAGTAAAAAATCTAATTTTTAAACCCTAGAAGCTGTGACATAATCTGGCACATAACTGCTCATAACTTGAATTTATGGCTTACATTTAACTTCAGGCAAATACTGAAGGCCTGGTAAAGTTTCATTAAATTCTGACCAGACGGTTTAGCGTGAGGCTGGGAATACAGAATACAGCCCAAAGGATCCATACAGTGCATATATATATTTTACTGTATGGATCCTTTGGGCTGTATTCTGTAATCTTTTTCCAGTCACTCTCAAACCCCTTGTTCAACAAGTCACCCCTCTAAAGTACTTCCTTAGCCCTGGACAAGCCAAGCCACTTTTTATATTTTGCTCTAATACTCCATGAAGAATCTCATGTGAAACTCCCACTGGTCCCCTTGTGTCTGCTTCGCTGTCTGCTCTAACAACCTCCCACCAGCGTGAAATTCCCTTCTGAGGTCTTCTGCTCCTTCACTTTGCCCCTATGTAGGGAGCCTACTTTGCCCCCAGCTTTGTAACAGTCATGTAGTGGATTAATTTTTTTTTTTTTTTTTTGCTCTCAGACTGAAGCAGTGCTCAGGAAAGAAAAAGCTATTTGGATCCCTGCAGTTTTCCCTGCGAGCCTCCACTTATTTTCTCCTCGCTCTTTTTTTTGCTGGGTCAGATCCCTCACTCCTCTCACAACAGGGGCCTTCACCTCCCTCAGCACAGTGAGGGAAGAAGGAGCGAGGAAAATGCAAAAGTAGAAGAACAGAGTTATTTGCAAACAATCAGATTATTGAGTTTACAGGAGGAAAAGCAAGTGAGCAAACAGGATGGCGAGCAAGCAAGAAGGGGTGAAGGGGTTGGGGGCGGGGATGGTTGAAAGGATTAAAGGGATTATGCATGGACTAGTAAAGTAGATGAGGGCCATAGAAAGTGCAAGGAAGAGAGGGAGAGTTAGAGATAAAGAAAAAGTGTGTGGGGGAGATTACAAAGAAAAAAGGTCTCGAATTGAACTTTTACATAAGCAAGAAAAAAAATGAGTAGGGGATCTAAATCTGCAATCGACATGGATTTATTGTAAAGCTGCTTTGTGACTATATCTGTTGTTAAAAGCACTACACAAATAACATTCAACTGCATTGAAATAAGAGAAAAGGAGAGTGGGAGATTATGTTATTTTCTCTGGCTTACAGGACAGAATTGCGATGTAACGAAGGACAATGTATTTAAAGTTTTAATCTGTGAGATATGTGAATGTATGTATGTGTATATTGTAGACAATAATAGCGTTTGCATTTTTTTGTGAATAGAGGAAAAAAATGTTGGAAATGCTGGGTTATACTTTAAACTGTGCATCCACAATATGGCTGCTGTATGCGTGTACCCTGTGGTTGAAATTAATTAGGCTATGCAACAGCGTGATGCAATGCCCATGTAAATTGTGCAGGGAGTACAGCAGCGTGTCTGCAAATGGATAAACAAATTAACCTTGTGTTGAATCACGTGCACATATGCACTGTTTTAGACTTTTATAGAATACTAATAGTTTAATATATAACTCATATTAATATAACTCAATTTTATTAAAATTAATTATGTTGGTAAATATGCTTAATTCTGTTTATACAAAATGTTGAACTTAATAGTAATACAAAATGTACAACTTACATATTTCACTTGAATGGAAATTCTGCTCGTAATTTAAAAATGAAACATGATTTCTTTTTTTTTCTGTTAGAGTTTTAAGTACCTTTCACTTACCAATGGATCTGTTGTTGGAACAAGCCTGCTGGATTTTCTAGATTAGCAAATACTTTTAAAAGAAAGGTTGTGATAAATGATTTGTGATGCAACTCTTGACAATGATCATAATGAAAGCTGAACGCTTTTAACGTCGCTGTGCACAACATCACTAAACATTCAGGAATGTTTGCTAGTTAGTTCATGTTGCTTCTAATCCTGAAAAGCCAAATGTACATGGAGTCACAGCAGGAGAATATGTGAATGATGTCATATGCATTGCTACTACATGAGAAATTCTACATGCACCAGCCTAATGCTAACAGTAAATATAACTTTTTTAAAAAATAATTATAACTTTAGAATCACAAATAAGTGTCAAAAATACAAACTATCAACACTAAGGTTTTTTTTATGTTAGACATACTACCTAGTATGAAATATGTTTATGAAACAAAGTCTATTATGTAATATGAGAACCATGCACCCTTGCATTAAATTTTTTTTTTTTTTTACTAAAAAGGTGACAATCAACAATCTTGCATCAAGCAGCATTTAGAGAAGATTTCAAGAATCTAAAATTTACTCATCTTTTATGACTGGATTTGGAAAGGAAGCCCACTACTTTATACACAGTACTTCTCAGATGGTTGCTTTATTGAGGTATATTTTATGCGATATATATATTTTTAGTCAGTTTCAAGCAGTGAATGAGCACCAATTTCCGTATTTTGACAGATGTGACAAGAGACACAGATGAGTTAATTATTCAGCTTTTTTTTCTTTCAAATTTTCTTTTTAACATTAACTGGCTCTTCTGTAGGTTTAAAGGGTTAATAGAAAAAAGTATGAAAAATCAGACAAGCAAAGAGTCACAATTTGTAGCAGTGTGACTAATTGTTCTAGGCTTTGAGTTCCTGGTCACAGGGCTATGAGCTCAAATTCCAGCGCCACCCTCCTGCCTCCGCCAAGTGCCTGAGCAAATGCCTTTAACTGCTCATTTGCATCTGGTATGTTTGGATAAGACCATCAGTCAAATGAACACATGTGAATTGTAGTCAAGTTGAATAAAAACGTAAACAGGCAGCAAACATGCTCTGTTTTGTTTTTATCTGTCAATTTGCTTAATCCCTAAAACCCAAGGAATGCAATTTGCAGGAATTTTTTGTTTTCAGTCTTCTCATTTTCATAGGTCAGGAACTGTAAAAACATGGGTGGTTGCTATTTCAGTTTCTCACGGAAAGCGTGTGTCTGTGCGCGCACATGCATGCATAGTGTTTTACTTTACTTTAATGTGTGTTGGTGCTAATCTTTATTTCATTTTTTGTCTTAGTATCCTAATGGGGACCTTCCATTGAGACACACACAGTATAGACTGAAACATCAGTATGACTGGCCGACAGATGTTGGCATGATTAACAAACTTGAGGTTCAGTTTGTGTGAAATCCTTAAAAAATTGGAATAGAGAGCAATGGATAGAGACAGAGAGTGAGTGATAAAGCAATTCAGTTTGCTCTGAAGTAGCAGAAGCATAAAAAAAATTAAACAAAGTCGCAGATTATAACAGAGAGACAGTGACATCTGATAGATCTTATCCTCACCTCAATCACTGAGATGATCTCGTCACCCTGATCCTCTTTACATGTTCGGGGGAACTGAATTGCCAATGGCAAAGACTCATTTTCTCTAAATTCCTCAGCTCTTATTACTCTTACACTTACCTGAACAAAATAGAAATGATTTGAAAAGTAATTTCTCGTGCTTTTCAGATAAGCCCAGCAGCTCACATTTCAAAATAGTGGATTAAAAAAGAGATTTGTTGCCTTTTAGATGTTTTCTAAAAACTTTGGATCAGTGTCCTGCTAGAAAACCCAGCTGGTACCAAATTTTCCACTTATGGCAAATGTCTTCTAGTTTTGCGTCAGTGTTTCTGCCTCATAATGCTTTTATCTTCTGAAATGTACCAGTACCTAGAATAAATGGGACCCCACCACATGATGCTACCACTCCCATGCTTCACAGTTGTTCACAATTGAGATGGTATTCATCAAAAGCTCAAGCTTTATGAGTAAAGTACCGTCTACAGGTATCTCAGTCTTTAGTAAAATTGCTGATTTTAACTCACATGCTCATTAAAGTCACGATTGTCCCCTGTCCTATTTTAGCACCCCAAGTTATAACTATGCTCCAAACCCGGACAAGCACTGGATCATGCGCTACACTGGTCCGATGAAACCCATCCACATGGAGTTCACCAACATGCTGCAGAGAAAGAGGCTGCAGACGCTGCTGTCTGTGGATGACAGCGTGGAGAAGGTATGAAAGAAAACACACACACACACACACACACATGCACACACACATACATGGAACGCTAACTGAGATAAGTCCTTATTTTGACTCATTGTTTTACCATGCAGCTAAATGAAGGGTCAGATGAGTGCAGTTTATTAAAAAGCCACTGCAGACTTTGTGGTTTTAGTTGGTGGACCAGATGACCTGAATTATTTTTAAAAGTTGTATAAAGCACTAATTTTCAGAATCCCACTGCAGGGGTTTTTTTTTTTTTTTTTTTTGTGAGCCTAATTATCTAAACCGAAAAAGTAAGTCAGGACAAAATTGGGCCTAATTTGTTTTTTTCTGTGGAAAGTTCAAGAATAAAAAGCACTATGGCTCGAAATAAATGATCACTTTATACATTTAAATAACGAGCTTAATATTTGTATAATTGGGTTATGGTTATAAAATTAATTAGAGTGAGTCAGTAAAAAAAAAAAAAAAAAATTTTTTTTGCAGTGAAAGGCCTTCCTGTGTCCAAGGCTAGAGCACGTCTATAGATTATGAATTCAGCGGCGAGTGGGAATTTGACGGCTTTATTAATTGCCTGTGGAGCACTGTGCGAGCTACGTAAAGCCTGCGTGCTTTGTACTACATTTGTCAGTGTCACTATACAATGCCGTTTCTTTTATTTTCTGTAGATTTATAATATGCTTGTGGACACTGGCGAGTTGGACAACACATATATTATCTACACCTCTGATCACGGCTACCACATCGGGCAGTTTGGACTGGTCAAGGGCAAATCCATGCCTTATGAGTTTGACATACGAGTTCCTTTCTTTATACGAGGCCCCAGTGTGGAGGGAGGAGCCATGTAAGTGTGTTTATGTGTGGATCCGCAAGCCATGACAATGTTTGTATCGCTTTATTCATTTTCGCTCATCCAAGGCGCCAAACTTTAGAAATCAACCGGTGTGGAACAGGTCGTCTGTCAGTGAAAGATGATATAAAAGTCAGTTTTTCTCTTTCAAGGGTAATAGCTAAACATTTATTTTTATGATAATGGAGGACATTATCAGAGTCTCCGTCTCTATTTAATGTTTAGAAGCAGTAGTGCTACAGTATGCTACAGTAGAGACCTATGGGACAGTGAGCGAATCTTTATGAGTGCTTTTATAACCTCCGACTTGAGTATCACCAGATTCCCGAGAATTAGAGCAAGATGGAGATAAATGATTGTGTGTTTAAAGCAGAAGGAGAAAGTTTGACGGTTGGGATTTATCTTCCAGCTGAGACCACAAGGCACAAGGCTAGGGTTTGCACATAGAATAAAAAGCATAATGTTTGTCAGACTTGTTCTGTGCAATCGATTTGCAAACCAGTTTTATTCTAAATCCCATTTGGTAGTGCTTGCTTCTTTAGGGTATACTCGAAGAGTAACGGAATAGTTAATAGTTTTGTTCCTTCTCCTCTAAGTCAGTCTAGTTCGTTTCAGGATTATTTGCTTTTTCTCTGCTTTAATACTGCAAGTCGTAATCCTTTTACAACTTGTATGGATTTTCTCAGCAACCCCCACATTGTGTTGAACATCGACCTGGCCCCCACCATTCTGGACATCGCCGGACAAGACATTCCCGCTGACATGGACGGCAAGTCCATTCTCAAACTGCTCGATACTGACAGACACATCAACAGGTACAGAACATGTTTGTAATCCAGGATTCAATGTTAAGGAGCAGTTCTTGAACAAACTTTTCTGTCATTCAATCAGATTGACTTTTGTCTCAACAAATCTTTGAGATTTAATTAAAGATGGGAGGAGAAGCTGACATGATGTCACAACAATTGGTAGTTTTTCAGTTACTAGAAAACAATGGAAATGTTATTTCTAGAAAAGGTAATTTCAAAATAGTGCATTCAAAAAGAGATTTGTTGCCTTTTAGATGTTTTCTAAAAACGTTGGACCAAAAATTTTCGATTTATGGCTGATGTTTTCTAGTGATGCTACCACTCCCATGCTTCACAGTTATTCACAGTTGAGATGGTGTTCATCAGATTAAAAGCATAACCCATAACACTGATCATTGTGGACAAAAAGTTCCTCTTTTCCCATCACCTCCGAATTTCAGCCTGGCTTTTTATATGCTGGTCTTAGGGTAGTGGCTTCTTTCTTGCACGACAGCCTTTTAGGCCGAGGTAAAATAGGACTTAGTCATAATGGTGGATATACATAACAAATGCCTCTAACTGCTTCACTAGTTCTGCTTCACCAGTTGTTGTTTGTTTTTTTTGAGGTTCAGTTAAAGCTTTTGGATCTACCAGTGTTCATCCATGCGAGTTCATCATTTGTGCCTCCTTCCTGAATAATGCAGTGTCTACGTAGTGTGAAGTTTTAACATTCATTTGCATCTAATTTGTTGTACATGTGTTTGTACGTTTTGGTATTTGGTAAAATATTTTTCGAAAAGTTACATGGATTTTTTTTTTGTAGCATTAAGGACAGGCTATAAATATAGCTGCAGGTGCATTTTCAATTAACTCCTGATTATGTATGATAATGATGAGCAATCAAAAACGTCTAAATTCATTGACAAATTTTTTTAGCTACTGAAATTTTTATATAGTGACTGAAATAAATCTGTCTAATGGTCATGTGTCTAATGGAGCCTATCTCTGGAGACTTTTGGCACAAGGCGGGTTACACCTTGGATGGGGTGCCATCACAGGGCACTACACACACACACACACACACACACTCACATGCTCATTCACATTACAGGCAATTTGGGAACTCCAATTAGCCTAATCTGCATATCTTTAAACAGTGGGAGGAAACTGGAGTACCTGGAGGAAACCCATCAAGCATGGGGAGAACATGTAAACTCTATGCACACACCCTAGTAGGGAATCGAACACAGAACCTGAAGGTGCAAGGCAACAGCGCTAACCACTAAGCCAACATGCAGCCTAAGTGCAGAGAAAATCCCAAATATTAATCTGTAGAAGAAATAAATGAATAAGATATAGTAGACGACTGCTATGAGTGATAGAATCAACGACTCCTCTCTTGTAAAGCATCACATGGAGTCCAAATTCCAAGCCTAAAGACAGAAACATAAAGTGGACATAATAAGGATTGCACACCTTTAGTGCAGTCTCTTTCCCCCTCCCCCGAGCAATTCATTCATCCATCTCTGTTGCAAAGACCAGAGCAGCTCAGCAATGATCGATACCTCATAACTACAACGGAGGTCAAAAGCTGCCTAGGATACTGTTTATTTTTCTTACCATCCCTTAATTCCATCATTCTTTTCCTCCCCATCATTCAAAATGTCTTTTCAATTCCCGAGCCCATTTAACCCGGAGGTGTTTTTTTCTCTCTCTTTTTTTTTCCTCTCGTCAAACCTGTAGTCGTTGTTTAAAAGGTTCAGGCATGCGCCCTAGATGAGAGCGGGTCGTACATGGCAGTGATCAGGTTCCATGAGAGCTAATCGATTTTCTTTCTTCTCTTGTATTCTCAGGTTCCAGGTCAACAAGAAGGGGAAAGTATGGAGGGACTCCTTCCTAGTGGAGAGAGGGTGAGACAAGATTCAGTGTGTGTCTGTGTGAACATGATTAATGATTTTATTCTGTTGGGGTCAAAATGACCCGTTTTTACAGATCACAGATTGTCACTGAAACTTGTTTTTGCTCTGTCAATCTACATGATGTATTTTTGCAATTTAGTAGGATAAGATTTAGACTGGGAAGCGGCCCAACTTTCCATGTTTTCGAATTGCTCAGTATTGCAGAAGTGTTAAAATAAGTATAAGAAAAAATTGAAATTACTGTGCACATGAAAATTACTGTCAGTGTTACTGAGCAATACATCTTCTCAGCTGCTTAGCTCGTACTGGGCACTATTTAAAGCTGGTTAATTAAGGCTCTATCAAATACCATCTGATACCATCAAAATGGTTTGCCTGAATTGGGAACTTCTTTTTCTTTTCTTCTTCTCCCTTTTGGCAGGAAACTGCTTCATAAAGGAGTGCATGATGGGAAGGATGTGGCACAGGAAGAGAACTATCTTCCCAAGTACCAGCGAGTCAAAGACCTGTGCCAGCGTGCTGAGTACCAGACACCCTGTGAGCAGATTGGACAGGTACAGACCCACATTTAAAGTACACATTCAAACATGCCAACTTTTATACAAAGATAAGATTTAAGTTTTGTGGTAAAAGTTGACAAGAGTCATGGGGCCCTATGAGACCCTATGAGCCCTATGTTTTTTTTTTGTTGTTGTTTGTTTGTTTTTAGCCCTACAAGCACCCTATGCCCAGTGCCAAACTTTGCACATTTTGCATACACCCCCCCTCCCCCCGCATCACTCCTAACTTTGTATTTCTCTCTGGTGATTTTGAGTGTGTTGCTAGTGGCTCTCCATAACCAGGATTCCTGAAATAATCAAAAAACACTCATAAGCTGTATATCTGACTTTTCGCATTATTTATGATAAGCAAATGCAGCTCTCCTCCCAGAGCTACTTGTAGCACTTATGCTATGGCAAAGATTCTAGACAGTATCCTTATTGCACCATATTGTATAGTACAATATTTTTCAAAGTAGCTTGCAGTATAATATGGAAGTTTGGTATGCTTTGATATACTGTTTGGTACATTTCACATGAGGAGTAAAAGCACAACAACAAAAAAACAGCATAACTGTAACCGTACCCAGGCGGTTACTGAGGATGAATAAATGACCTTTGTACATACATCACATATCATGTTCATGTTCACATTAATGAATGTGATCCTTCTTTGTTCTGTGACCTTTATGTCTGGCCGCAAGTTTCAGATTTGACCTCCTACTCATGCCCACAAGCTTATAGGCTTCATATCGGACGTCTTGCTCATGCGGACGAGCCTCACGCCTTTCCATTCATGTGCAAGGAAGTAGAAACATCTTAATTGTGTGACTTTTTTGGTGCAGGATTCATGCTGTAGACCTTTATGGATCATAAGCAGCAGATACATCTTAAACAACTGTTCAAGGGAGAATATATTGCATATTTTGGACGCCTTCTGCGTTACTTTACAATGTAGAAAGAAATAAAAGTCAGGAATGACCATAAAATTAGAAAGTGATCCCAAACTTTTGAACAGTACAGTATATATACAGTACACTCACTCACTCACTCACTCATCGTCTATACCACTTAATCCTGTATTCAGGGTTGCGGGGGGCCTGGAGCCTATCCCAGGAGACTTAGGGCACAAGGCGAGGTACACCCTGAACAGGGTGCCAAATCATCACAGGGCACACACACAATCATATACTCATTCACACACTAAAGGCAATTTATAGTAGGAACACCAATTAGCCTAAGCTGAATGTCTTTGGGAGGAAACCAGAGCACCCAGAGGAAACCCACCAAGCACAGGGAGAACATGCAAACTCCATGCACACAGAGACAGGAATCAAGCCTGGCCGGGAATCGAACCCAGCCCCTGAAGGTGCAAGGTGACAGTGCTAACCACTACACCACAGTACACGTTTTTAAAGAAAAGAAAATTGCCTTAGATGGGCATGGAACCATATGGAATAGGGCATTCTTAAAATACTTGGAAATGTAAAATTTCATGTAAGACTTTTTTTTTTTTTTTTACTTTTGTCTTTTTTTTTTTTTTTTTTCAAAATAGTTAATTGTTGCCATTTTATGTTGAAAATCAAGGTCAGTGAAGTCAGCATGTATGGTTAATCACCCAGGAACAGGGACTAGGACTAGGATTATAATTTTTCCAAAATGTGCCATTAACTTTGTCTGTGTTTTTCATATATGTTTTATATATATAAAACAAGGATAAAGTTAATGGCACATTTACTTAAACAGAAAAATGTGCAAAAATACAACTGTGCAAATGAAATACACACATAAATTAAGTCCAGTTAAGAGGTAACTTGACCTTAATTTGCAAAAAAATCACAAATTAAAAAAGTCTAGGAAAACGGTCTAAATTTGGAATTTCCAAGTATTTCAATGAATGCCATATAAAGGCTTAAATATTTAATAATTCTAATTTATTTCCAATTTTTTAAAAAACAACTCCATTCTACATGTACTCACAAAGCTGCAGTAAGTGACAATCATATAAGATAAATAGACAAACTGCAGCATAAATTCATGTATAGACTACAGCTACACAAGAAAAGACAGGAGGTATTCATAGAATGTCCTGCAGTGAGATCTTTTTCATACATGCACGCACGCACACACGCGCACACACGCACACACACACACACACGCACGCGCACACACACACGCACGCACGCACGCACGCACGCACGCACACACACAAACGCACACACACACACACACACGCGCGCGCACACACACGCGCACACACACACACACACACTGGCTAATGAAGGCACAGTGGTAGAGAGCTTTGAGCTGTCAGATCAAACACACCTGACATATCCAGCTCTCCTTTTCTCTCTGTGAGGGATCTGACCGTTCTCATTCTCGTTCTCCACAGCATTCCGTCTCCCACCCAGTAAATCACTTTCTCTTCCTCATCCTGCCTTCCCCTCATCCTGTCTGCTTTTTATCTTTCCATTTCCTGTCAAAATGTCCTTCTCAAACGTGTAAGTAGTGAGTGAGCGTGAATGTCTTTAGTCCTCTGTTAAGTTTTATCAAAAGCATTTTTTTTTCAAAGATCTCTAACCACTTTGTTTGTATTGGAATAAAATCTGCCAAATTAGTACAAAACCCAATCCCAAAACCATTTTTTGTTTGCTTTGTTTTGTTTTGTTATGTGCAGTTCTTTTGGAAAGTACAACAGTACCAAGTTACGCAGGTCTACAAATAACAAAATCAATAGAGTGGATTCTTCTAAGGAGTTATCTGATGATACCAACATAGTATTGATGACGTTGTACATTCCTGTAACCCAAAGTCAGACTCAGAAATCATAGTGAGAAAGCACTACATTCCCATTTCTTATAGGCATGTATGTTCACAATTTATTCTTTATATTGTTTCAGAAATAGATTTTAAATCTATTCTTTTTTTTTTTTACTGTACACTGCCTGGCGAAAAAAGGCAGAAGGGTCCAATTATTGGCCTGCATCAAGTTAATAAATCCACTAAGGAGATGTGAAATTGCTGGAGCACACTCACCACCCCTTCAACACATTATCAAAACCTGGAAGGATAATGCTGAACTGTCAACTTTGTGAAAGAAATGTGGTTTTAAAAAAAATCATGAATGGAGATCTCTTAAATAGCATGTGTGGCAATAAGAAAACTACTTCTTAATGGGACTCATCAAAAATGGGAGCGTAGAGCATAACGATTAGGCTTTGGAGCTATGGAAGAGTCTTCTTGTCTGATGAGTTCAGATTGACCCTATTCCAGATCGATGGGATCGTCAGGGTAAAATCATCATGCATAGTGGCCACTGTACGAACCACTGGAGGAAGTGTTATGATCTGGGGATGCTTCAGGTGATCAGGTCTAGACTCAGCAACGTTATGTGACAGAACAATGAAGTCAGCTGATGACCTGAATGTACTGAATGACCAGGTTATCACATCTATGGAGTCTATTTTCCCTAATGGCACAGGCATATTCCAGGACTCAGTAGTGAGAGTGGTTCTGGGGGAATGAGGCATTCTCTAAATATAGAGTTTAGTTTAAAGGTCCAGGATTTTACTATTTCTTTAACAAGTCATCTTAGGACTTACTGTACAGCTCCCCAACATGTGTCTGTTAATGCTGTAGCTGAAATACCCCCCCCCCCCCCAGACTAATCTGAATGTCTAAAAATTAATAAAAAGTGATTTTTTGCATAATAGATCCCCTTTGAATCTTGAATGGATGATGAATCAAAGAACATTAACATAAAAGTACTTTTGGGAAAAAAGAAATCCATGATGCAATAAAGTTTATCTCTTTATCTTTTCGAGGTTACGTAGTCTATCACAGTCTAGACACAAGCTAAAATCTTTGGATAGAAACTGCATGTGATGTCAGTTCATCGCAATGCATCACACACACCACCTACTGATTGAAGTTGGGAGGAAAACTGCGAAAGGAATCCCATATAGATCCAGGATAATGCACAAAACACCCCACAGATGGTAACCTGAGCTCACGATCCAACACTGTATCATGGAACTGCATAAGCACTGCATTCACTTGAAGTATAATCTGGACAAAGTGGTTACTGATAATAAATATCTTCTATACTGCTTATGCTGTAAAGGGTCTTGGGGGTCCTGGAGCCTATCTCAGGAGACTTTAGGCACGGGCAGTGTGCCAATTTATCGCTGGTCACACACACACACACACACACACACACACACCAAGCACAAGGAGAACATGCAAATGCCACACAGACCTGAGGCAGGAATCGAACCCTGGTCATAAATAAATGAATGATAATGGTTAAAATTATTGCTGTTTATTATCCCCATATTCTCAAAACGTCACTCCTCTATTTAACTTTGCTCATTAATTTTAACAGGTCCTATATATGACACAAGAAATCAAGTAACACAGCTGCTGGTACATAACTGACTGTCACTAAATCCCTTTGGCATTTGGAAACAGCCCAAAACCAAGACGCTGTATCAAAATCCCCCATTTTTAGTCCACCTCTTCTTTCCAGCTGGCTGGTGCAGAGCATCATACTCCAGCTTTTATAGCATCGTCTCGCTCTTAATGACCTGACAGTGCCCGAGCACCCGCGTGTAAGATGAAAAGAGCACAACTCAAGCTCTTCATTAACGAGGCTTTTAACAAGGAGGACTTGGCATTGCATGGTAATTACAGATGACAAAGCGAGCAGGCAGAGATCAGCGAGGCAATTCTCACCACTTAATCGACCCGAACACACGGACGCATACACAAACACGCGGAACACACAAATACAGGCTGACGCGATGCACACGAGTGCCGAGCTTCACCTGTGTGGTGTCAGAGGTGTTACATAAACACAGATCATTTGTGACAACACAAAAGCTTTCAGTACAGTACATCGACCAAAAAAAATCGAGACGTGTGCATTAAAATAGTGCTATGTGTACTGTATGTGTGACAGAGGCAGAGAGAGTGAGGAAGGCCTACTTACTATATACAGTATGTGCTTGTTTAAGCAAGCTAAGTACTCATATGTCCCAAGTGCTCACAGCTTTCCTTGAATGCCCTGTCTCTTATAAATTCCCAACCACCCATTTTTTCCCTCTCTATCTCTCTCTCTCTCGCTCTCTGTAGAAGTGGCAGTGTGTGGAGGACTCCACCGGGAAGCTGAGGCTATATAAATGCAAAGGCATGGCCAGTCTTTCTGCAGTAAGGAAACCAGTGTCGAGCACAAAGCCCCAGTTTTACCAACGCACTCTCGGCGCCAACGTGAAACCTAACACAGAGCCTGAAGAATGCAACTGCGACTTCAGCAACTACAGGCTTGAGACAATGAAGAAAAAGACCCTGCTGTCCAAAAAAAGTAAGCAATTTGCAGAATTCAGCCTATAATATACAGATCACGTCCATATTTTTTGGGTGGTTGTGTTCCATTTCATACGAGGAAATCAGCACCCGAGATGTATTTAAATAGTTAAATCGAGGAGGTTTGACAAATCAGTCTGTGCAACCCACATTGAACAAATACAACCATTTGCACTTTGTTAGATTAATGCACGTGGCGCATAACTTCCAAATTCATATGAACAATTTGCATGATTGTGGTTTTCAATGCAGCAGTCATATTTTATGTCTAAATTATTATTACTGTAGGAGGAGTTTGGTCAAAAATGAGCTGATTTTCTGATTATTTGAGACACATACATACTGTACAGTGTTTGTCTTCTAGTGTTAAAATATATACTAGTTCATCTTTATATGGCTGTGAGAAATGAATTTCACACTGAAAAAAAACACCATCTTTGCTTAACACACGTTATAGTTTAGGACTAGATGGCAGGATGTTCAAGCTTTAGACAGATTTCTGAGATTTTTTTTTCTTTGCAGTAATATCATAACCACTCTGAACTCATTTTCATAATTAGCTCTTTATAGTTATCTTTGGCGACTTTGGAGAATTTATCATCAACTGCAAAAAAGATAATTGATGTACTCTCTTTCAATTAAGCGATCCAATTCAGCTGTTTAAATCGAGTGGGATTATATTTAGTAGAGGTGTGCTGACGGTGTCAGCTTCTCGTTTACCCCTAACGACTTCTTTTCTGCCTGCTTAGCATCTGTGTGCCTGATTTTAAGCAAAATAAAATCCAGTTCAGCTTTTTTTTTTTTTTTACCCATTTTGTGTACACTATTTTAAGCATGAGGTGTATGGTGGCACAAGATGTCTGTGTGGCTTTCCTGTGGGTTCTCCACTTTCCCACAGGAGGGCTGAGGACTGTAAGTTTGTCCTAAGTGTGAATGAGCGTGTGAATGTGTATCCCGTCATTTCACACTGGCATCCCGTCTGGGGTGTATTCTCACCCTGGGACGAACAGTGGATCCACAATCCATATAAAGACCAGGATCAAGCGGTTAAGGAAGATGAATGCTATAATGGATGAGCAGATATATTCAGAGTAATCATTTCTGTGTGGTAATGGTGAATGTTAGTCATTTTGTTAATGATGAAAGGCCTGGGAATTACTGTACTGTAGCAGAGTCACTGTGCTACTATCGAGGTAATCCTGATTTACGCCTAAGGGTTCTGATAGTTCTTGTAGGCAAGGTATATTTTTATATAGTTCACACATTTTTGTGGATGCAGTGAAAAGTATCAGGGGCGTTCAAGTCAAACTGAGACTTCTCATGAATGAAGATATAAAACCGATTGACATTTACAAAAGACTTCAAGCAAAGTATGATGAGACTCTTAGAAGCAGTAAAACATTTGAATGGTGAAGGCGTTTTTAAAAAGCCTGTATGCCAGTGAAGTGGAACGGCTGAAAACCTTGAAAATGGACGGATAACTTGTCGTCAACCTGTGGAAGAGACGCGTATACCTATGGGAATTGTACACACCAACATATCAGGAATTTGGCTTTGTACAGTCCTGACCTCTCTACATTCCCACATTTTTGAGTTCCTGAGAGGCCAGTGTTTCAGATGTAAAGTAAGCAATCCAATCATGGCTTCGGCATGCTGAGAAAAACTTTCCCCCTCAGTGGTATCCAAACACCACTGTGATGAAACGCTGGAATAATAGCATTAATGTAGCAGAGGATAATATAGAGAAATAAAGGTAGTCTTTACTCTCATTACTGTGTTCTGTTATTCTTCACAACCAAAAGTCCCAGTTTGACTTGAATACCCCAAGTACTGTGCATTGTCAGTGTTTTCATGTTGGTATAATAAAAATTCCTTAGAATAAAGGTATAGCATAGTTTTGCTGAGCATCGGCGGAAAAGCTCATTACCTTACGCTCAGCACAGCATGCACCACATAGTGGATAGTTCAATCAGTTCATTTGAATGTGTTTTATTAAACCGTGTGCGCTACTGTATACTTGCTGGTTATGTTTTGCTCTGTCATGCTCTATTGATTAGCGTACCTTTTTTAAACTAGACTGAAGGGAAAGTAGCACTGTCATGCCCACAAAGTATAATCTTACCCAGCCACCGTACTGCTAAAAATATCTACAAAACAAAAACAACCACACTTAGCTTATACAAAGTGGAATATAAAGTAGTTGCATGGTTATAAAAGCTAAGCTCAGTCTTTCCCACATGCCTTTCTAGCTTTAGCACTGTCTCGCTTCCCAGGGAGACACCACTGTCAATCATGACACCTAATTGTCTGCCGTTCTGAACAGACAGTAAATATTGTAGTTTTTCCTGGATTAGTAGCTGTACAATAATGTAGAGAAATTATGTAGAAATTATTTTTTTAAATAATAATAGTTTAAGCCAGGGCAGCATGGTGGCTTAGTGGTTAGCCTTGTCGCCTTGCATCTTCAGGTTCAGGGTTCAATTCCCACCTCAGCCTGCACGTACTCCCTATGCGTGGTGGGTTTCCTTTGGGTACTCCGGTTTCCTCCCACACTCCAAAGACATGCAGATTTGGCTATTTGGCGTTCCCAAATTGCCCGTAGTGTGTGAATGTGAGTGTGTGCCCTGTGATGAGTTGGCACCCCGTACAGGGTGTACCCCACCTCATGGAATAAGTCACCTGGAATAGGCGTCAGACGCCCCGTGACCGTGTGGACCCCCCCACCACCAATGCTCATTAACCATATAATGAGAACTTTGCATATTTATACAGTAGTAATTTCCTAGGCAACTAAATGCGAGAATGTACTTGAAAATGATACTTCTAGTTGCCCCACGATAAGTTTTGGGGGCAAAGCTTTGTGGTCATGGGTGGAAATGGAAAAGGGTTTTAAAAATTATATCATGTAGTCAGAGGGTTAAAGTCTAAGCAGGTTTAAAATCTCAAATATCACAACATATCAAGTGTGAGTAGCATGGAATCAACTGTGAGAAGAAAAATAAACAACAGATAAGAGTGTGAGGGCAAACCATGGGAAATTATCACTGCTATCATTTGAATGAAATCGCAAGCTGCTCTTGTTTGGAGCACTCAACTGGAGTCCCCGGTTTCCTCCCACCTCCCAAAATCATGCTGGTAGGTGGCTACGATAAATTGCCACTAGGTGTGAATGAGTCTGTGTGTGTGTGTGTGTGTGTGTGTGTGTGTGTGTGTGTGTGTGTGCGTGTGCGTGTGCGTGTGCGTGGTGCTCTGCAATGGACTGGCATCGCGTTCTGGGTGCATTCCCAACTCGCTTGCTAAGAGATAAACTGAAAAGTGAATGAAAAGTCAGCAATTAAAGAAATTGTTGTATGGAGAAAGTTAACATTAATATCAAAATCATGAATGAGCTGAATCTGAGATCACTTAAACACTTGGTGAAGTTGCATCATAAAAACAACAACAGAAATTAGAGCCATGTTTAATAGTGAAAGTAAGAGCACTGCGCACACACATTGTGAAAAGAACTCACATGATTGAGACTAAATAGCTGTGAAGCACATTAAGTAATGCACCCATCATACATAGTGGCCACTGTTCTTATCTGGGGTTGCTTCACTGGAGTTTAGGAATCATTTCCACACATGACTTTGCTAGCATATTGCGCACCATAATCAAAGTCAAAAAGATGTAAAAAATTTTTGGCCAGGCAGTATATGTTAATAAATTGTACAAAAAAGATGGTAAATGAAATTTTAGTTTTTACAATTGTTATGATTAGCAATATTTATAATTTTACACAATAACTTTCTGTGTAATAGGGAACTGGGTGAAGAGGCAGCGAGGAAATTTCCTACTCATTAAAAACACACACACACACATATTTTGAAATCAAAGCCTGCAGTAATTAAATAAAAATGACTACACACATGAAAACAGAAGAAACTGTGTTTCAAATCAAATTGAAATCAAAGACTTTTATTAAATTTAACGATGCCTCACAGTTGATTTATACCCTGTTACACACTCACTCTCTCTCTCACTAACTCATCGTCTACCTGGAGCCTGTCCCAGTAGACTTAGGGCACGAGGGGGGGGGGGTTCACCCAGGGTGCCAATCCATCACAGGGCACACACTGTGGGAAATTTTATATATATATTTTTTGTCTTTGATTATATACATAATTATATCTATATGTGTGTATATATATACACACATATAGATATAATTATGTATATAATACTATATTGGACTGTTTTTATTAAATGGGACAGATTGTTGCTTATTCTGAGGGTGGATTTGTATATACTTCAGTTTCTCAAGTAATTATTTCATAATGGATTTTTTTATTCATTAAAAAAGTAGAATATTTTTTTCCTCTTTGTCAGACTGCACAGGAAAATCTTGCATGTTTTGATTGTCAGAAGATAAATCTCTCTGTTAATGTGGTGTTTGGTTGTGTGTTATGCACACTATTATGGAGGCAAGAAAAACACATTTACAAGAAAGCATTAAAGCTGTACATAGAGAGATGTGTGGCCTTGTGCTGCATCCACTCACGCCTACTTCATCTCTCCGTGATGCTCCCCTGCCCTCTAGTGGAAGTGAAGGTTAGCTTCATTCCTGACTATCTAGCAGTATTCACTGAGCAGACTGAATTTATCTTACGGTCTTAAACATTCATCACCACTCACCTAAGAGCTCACTGCTAATTCGGATGAGACATTACAGTGTGAGGCTTGCACATTCTCACGTACTGTATGTGTTTGGCAGAAATGAAGACCATGAAAAGCTACTCCAGGAACCGTTACGCTCGCTCGCTGTCTGTGGAGATAGATGGAGATCTGTATGCAGTGGATCTGGATGGAGAATTCTCACCAGTCGACCTCAGAAACCTGAGCCATGCCCACCAGGAGGAGGAGGTGTTCAGCGGGATGGGCGCAACTGCTGAGCCGCAAACCAGCAACAGCCTGACATTGCCCTCATCTATTAAAGTCACGCACAGGTAAGATGTAAAGTGTGTGTGTGTGTGATGGCCCAAAGACACAAACCAGTTCCATGTATTATAAAAATAATAATAATAATACTATATTTAAAGTGAAGCAGTTTCACAGCTTTTTTTTCTTACAGAATTTGCATGACAGTCTCTCTGTGAATTAGTGTGAAAATGGCAGGATATGTGTAATGTCAGGAAAATTAAACATTGTAAAGATGAAACTACACATCCAGGTGCAATTACTTCACTAGAAAGATCTGCTGCATACAGTATACTGTAGACTCACTTGGATTTTTGGCAAAAATAAAGATGCTAGAATTTCCTGTACTTGTTCTTTAATGGCAGAAATATATTTATTTAATACTTTTTTTTAGAACTTAGTTCAAAATAACCAAATCCTCATTTATTGTGTAAATGTTAAATTAGTCCAAATAATATCAGTGTAATAAAGCTATGATTTGCAATATTGTCATGCAGTGGTGTCCTGTATCGCACTTCAAAACATTTTTCAGCCCACAAACGACTCCAGCTCAAACCTCTGCCTCTTTTTTGTTCAGATAGAAAAGCTTGTCATTGTCATTATTACACAACATGTCTACCTTTTGAGATCTGTTTTTACAAAATGACTGATATTGGTACTGACTAGGTTTTGTTCGCAGGTGTTCTATCCTGGCCAACGATACAGTAAAGTGCGACGTAGGACTCTACAAATCACTGCAGGCATGGAAAGATCATAAACTCCACATCGATCATGAGGTGAGCAAAACATAGAGTATAACTACTCACTGTATACCCACATGCTTCCCAAACGTTACACACTCTCAGACATTTGTAATGAAGCTTCCATCTTTACTCCTCAGATTGAGACACTACAGACGAAGATTAAGAACCTCAGAGAGGTCAGAGGGCATCTGAAGAGGGTGAGGCCCGGAGACTGTGACTGCAGCAAGTACATGTAAGAGTGACCAGCATCATTTTACACCTTTATATACAGTACAGACCAAAAGTTTGGACACACCTTCTCATTCAAAGAGGTTGAATTTGTATTATGGCAAGAAAAAACACACAGAGTTCTAGCCAGAGTTCCTTTTAGACTGTGAATCAGGCCTTCATGGTAGAATATCTGCTAGGAAACCACTGCTAAGGACAGGCAACAAGCAGAAGAGACTTGTTTGGGCTAAAGAACACAATAAGGAACACAATAAAGAAAACTTTTTGAACGAGAAGGTGTGTCCAAACTTTTGGTCTGTACTGTATATAATTTAAATTGCATATTCTCTGATATGTTTCAGCTACAAGTCCAAGTTGAAGAATAAGTTGAGAAAATATAAAACAGACAGCATGCATCCATTCAGGTGAGCCAAAAAAAAGTGTGTGTGAGCGGGAGTGTTTTGCATCTGCATGAGCCTAAGGTATATAGATACTGTAGCACACTGTAACTTGAACCACATTCACTGACACAGGTTATTTTTTGGTCTTAATTATTTTGAGCGTTTCTATTGGAGTTGCTGTTGGATTGAAGTTACAATGCTGTATGTAATGAATGGAGGGTATAAAAAAATCTAAATGTTCTACCAGTTAATAATAATAATACTTATTAATTGGCATAATGGAAATGTTTTTGGGGCAGATGCCATACCCCAACTCTCATATCAATCATGACGACACTGGCCGATCATAGTCATTGTATGGAAACGAAAGGAACAGATAATGCTTTCCTCTGAGTGTGCTTTCCAAAACCTTACCTGTACAACTAGCTATTCGCTTTCAAAACATTTGATTAGGAAGAAGACTGTTAGCTCTGTTAGTCTTAGCTATTTTTTCCCCATGTTTATTAGTTCCTTTGTGAAAGAGGCACTAATTTATTATCAGTAAATAATAAGAATAAGAAGATTTAGTCTGTGATTGTATGTATTTGAGTGTCTATCAGTGGATTTACCACGTTGTCTCTGCAGAAAAGCCCAGGAGAAGGATAAGAAGGCGTGGCTGATGATGGAGCAGAAGCGCCGGAAGAAGCTCAGGAAGATGTTGAAGCGCCTGCGTAACAATGACACATGCAGCATGCCAGGCCTCACCTGCTTCACACATGACAACCAGCACTGGCAGACTGCCCCTTTCTGGACCTGTATGCCTGACGCACACACACACACACACACACACACACACACACACACACACACACACACACACACACACACACACACACACACGTCTATAATTACTGGCTGCTTTCACTTTTTACTCATGGCCATGCTTTCTTGATTACAGTGGGGTCTTTCTGCGCGTGCACCAGCGCCAACAACAACACCTACTGGTGCATGAGGACCATCAACGAGACGCATAACTTCCTGTTCTGCGAGTTTGCTACGGGCTTCCTGGAATACTTTGACCTTAACACGGATCCATACCAGGTCCGAATTTTGGCACGATATAATAAAGGAAGTTATAAACATAAAATTGAACTCTAATACACAAGAATTGCTATATTAAAGGCTAGAGATTAATATTTTTGGCACAAACACAGATTGATTTGCTTTGTGCTTTTATACCATGTACAGTATCTGGGTTATATCAAAAGAAAGGCAAAAGTGGGCACAGGTCAATGAAATTGCACATATTGTTAGAGTATCACTTCCTCTATAACAGTAGTTCTCAACCCCAGTGTTGGAAGACCAACTACTCTGTACATTCTCATGCTTTCTCAGCTCTCAGCACACCAGATTTAACTAATCAAGTTGGTGTTATAAAGCAACCAAAGCACGAAAATGTGGAGTTGAGAACCGATGCTCTATCTACTCAACACAGTCTCTATCACAAGTAATGTGTGAATCACTGAACTCGACTCTCGAATCCACTTAAAAAAAATATTTAAAAAAATCAGGTGTCACTGTTGATGTCCTGTGGTGGATTGGCACCCTGTCCAGGCTGTACCCCGCCTCGTGCCCTAAGTCTCCTGGGATAGGCTCCAGGTCCACCGCGACCCTGAATCCAGGACAAAGCGGTATAGACGATAAGCGAGAGTGAGTGAGTGCGTGTCACTGTTGTACACATTTTGTATCAGTAGTCGCAGTTTAATGGTCTCCTACCGCATGGGTTTTTTCAATGCTGGTGGATGAAAAAACCCATGCGGCACCCGTCCTTTATTCCAGAACTCAATGATGAAAGTCGTGTGTTTCTACTGGGTCAAATATAAAAAGAGTTACTCTACCAACATGTACAAATTTTAAACAATCAGTTTAAAAGAATTATTCCTACTTTATTCCTGCTGTATATAGACACTTTGCCAGTACAATACTAAATTTCACACTGTATAAAACTGTCCACGCCAATAAACATCTTTGAGATAAATCGGAAAGCAGGCTTTCCCGTCCAGCATCAGTGTCTGACCTCACTAAACTGACCCACAGCCATGCTCCAAAATCTAATGGAAAGCATTTCCTGAAGAGTAGAGACTGTAATAAGAGAATGTTCAAAAGACACTAACGAGTGCGATGGTTACAGAAGGTGTCCATAAACACTGGTTAAAATAGTGTACATGTACACTACTGGCTCACTCCTGTTAGCTAAGAACAGGTATCTGAAGCTAAAATGGGCACAGGCTGGCAGGTACTGGACAACTGAACATGGTGAAAAACATCACCCATCACCTTATCTTTTTTGAAATCCTCAACTGCTCATTTGAGTCTATAGAAATTTTAGCCAATCTGCCTCCAACCACAATGTTGTGAGAGAGTTTTTTTTTTTTTCGTTCACCCTTGTGGCTGTCCAGAGGTTAGGTTTTGAATTACTTATTGTATGAACAATACCAACAATAATCATCCATATTAAATCTAAGGGACTTATCTTGCATTTTACCAATTCTATCATCGTGCAACTTTGACTAATTTGACTGGTATTAACTGTGACTTGCTGTCGTGGATCTTACTCAGCTTGCTCAATTTCATGATCTGAATTGAAGAAATGTGCCCGGTGAAGGAGGATTTTGAGCAGGAGGATTGGCATTACTCAGGGTCACGTCTAGATGCTTTTCTGATCATGCATCAGTGACAGACTGTTACTCTGAAGGAGACAATGTTTATTCCGTAACGTTGCCTTGTTTACAGTACAACCAACACATATAAACTCCATTTATTCCATAAATAATAGGCTCTATCATTCGACCATAACTCACGAGATGAAAATTGTCTCTCCTTAGTGAACTCTGTAACACCAAGTCAGACATATGTCCTAATATGCAATGCCAGTTATACTGTCGTGCATTTGTGTGTTTATAGTTGATCAACGCGGTAAACACACTGGATCGGCACGTTCTGAACCAAATGCATGTTCAGCTCGTGGAGCTGCAAGGCTGCAAAGGCCACAAGCAGTGTAACCCCCGTATACGCAATATGGACCTGGGTGAGTGACACACACATGCTACTGCATGCACACACACTCCCACAGATACATGACTACACTCACTCAAAGCTGAGATACGTGCTGGACTATCAAACTGCTCTCAGATTACACTCAGTACTCGCCCTCCATACCTCTGTACCAGCGGTGCTGATAGTACTTTTCCCACGTCTTCGTCATCCTCATCCTCACATGACCCCGGCCCTGCCTTGCTTTCTGTTCTCTGTTTTCATGCAAACAGACCTTCTCATGTTAAGTACCCGAGCTGCTCTGCTGCTGAAGTCAGGTGTCTATTATTAGCGTCCTGCGGAGACGAACCTGTTCTTGTGTGTTTCTTCTTGACTGCTGATTGTTGTCGTACGCAATGAGGCTCATTAAAATCAATAATAATTTGGCAAATAAAAAAAGTCATACAGCTTATGTTGCTATATCGTCTTTTACTGTATTTTTTTTCTTTTTATATACAGAATTTTTTCTCATTGCCTACTGAACACAGCAGAAGTCAGTTTCACTGACATGTTAATTTGAAAGAAATAATTCACAAGTATTTAGTATTAATCCAAGCAGCAGCTAATATACTGTAGTCGACAGCAGTAGTACAAGCTGAATATAACGAGAAGCATGTACAGTAAATAGGCCAGTCAGCTCATTATTTTTTACAAAGGAGTGTGTGCGTCACTTTAACTTTATCTGTCTTTCCACTCTCTAACTAATGATATTGTCTCTTCTTCAGGAGGCAAAGAGAGAAGCAGCTATGATGAATACAGGTATCTTTGTTAAATGAATTCATGACTTGAGTAGAGTAGTATGACACTAACAGATTGGTATGATTCAGACTGAGCGTCTGCTAGAAACAGCATTGATTTAGCCAACAGTTTGCTTGCATTGATGAATGCAGAGTGGTTAACGAACACAACACACCTTAACAGTTTGAAAACAGACTACACATGTTAGATAGTAAAATAAAGGAGAAGACAGATTTTAAATTTGTATTTTATTTAATCTGTGGGTTTCCTCTGAGTAGTCTGGTGTCCTAAAAACTGTCAAAAACATGAGAGTAGGTGGATTGGCGACGGTAAATTGACCCTAGGTGTGAATGGTGCCCTGTTACAGCCCTTACAGAAAAAAAATAATATATGGCAATATTTTGTAAAACATGATGCAATATATTAAATAGTACATTTCCATATATAGGAAACTAATGTTTATAATAATTAATATTTTATAATATACAGTATAAATGGGTCATGTATGGATATATATATATAGTGCAATGAAGACAAAAACCATTATACAACATTATTGAAACTTTATGCATGTTTAAGAATTATACACACCCTTTTACTTTGTCACTGTGCTCTGAAAGCCTATAAAATCATTAGAACTACATTAACATATTGTAAAAAAAAAATACAAATATATATATACTGTAAATATATACACACAAACATATATATAATATATATATATATATACTGTAAATATATACACACAAACACACTGTATACAATATATTCAATCAAACAAGTGTATTGTTGAATATAAAATTACATACATCAAGATATGCATTTGAATATATTTGAATATATTTCTCAATATATGAAAAGCGCCAATTCATTATGTTTTTTCAATATATTGTAATATATTCTCACAATATATTATTCTGTATATTGTGAATATAGTTTTGAATATGAATATCTTTTTTTCTGTTAATTATTAGTTAGTATCAGTTAGTCTAGCAACGAGGAATATTAACATTATAAAATCTTTTCAATTTACCAGTAGATTAGAACACTAAATCAGGTAATACATTGACAGTAATATATAGAGAAATATATTTTCTTTGCGTAAGGGAGACTGGTGTGTTTCCCACCTCACCCGCAGACGTTCCTGGAATAGGATCCAGGTGCACCACCCACCTGACAAAGATAAAGTGTTCCCTGAGTTGAGGACTAAACTAAAATGCCTATTATAGATGGAGTATTTTTTTTTACAATTGTTATGAAAAACAATATTATTATTTAAAATAAGTTTTAAATTCAGTTCCATTGAATTAATTTAAATGCAATTACATTTGAATATGATTGCTGATATAAAGATAGTTTTTTAGGTATTAATTCTTTGTAGGGAAACATTAATTACGGCATTTATTACACTTTGTCTTCTCCTTTGTTTTAGTTCCATAGAGGGCATTACACTGCTCTCTCTCTCTCTCTCTCTCTCTCTCTCTCTCTCTATCTCTCTATTTCTGTCTCTCTGTCTCTCGTCTCCTTGCATGTCCTCTCTGGCCGCTGAGATGTTACATGTTAAAGCTTGCAAGCCTTCTGATTGGCTCTCCTTGGTCATCTGCTTGACTTTGGGTGGCAGAGTAACACTGTTTTATCATTGCTTGTGGCATTAGGCAATTTCAGCGTCGCAAATGGCCCAAAATGAGGAAGTCTGCCTCCAAATTGCTGTGAGTTTGGACTGTTCTGCTTCTTCACCTTCCTTTGGGATATGAGACCACTTAACCACCGCCAAGTCTAAATCATCTTTTCCCTTTCCTCTTATTTGATCTTTCTTTGACTTGCTTTCCTGTCTGCTTGTTTCAGAGAAGGATTCTTGCTTTATCTGTCTGCATGGAAGTTTTTTTTTTTTTTTTTTTTTTTTGACCCAGACTGCTGTTTTTTTGTTTGTTTGTTTGTTTGTTTTTGCGCCATTATAGGGGTAGATGTCCCTCCTTCATTTCTCAGCTCATCAACAAATCACTTATGACATTTCTCTGGTTCTTTAGGGGACTGCCTGGAGCATTTATATGCCTTTATTCCTCTCTCTGTTCATGTGCCTGGTTTATTTCTCTCATCACTGTTTTGCTTAATTTGCTCCATATTGAAACTGTGAACATCAATCCATTCCATCTAGGGCATGTCTGTAATCTTTCTACATTGACGTTTTATAATGAGAACCTTTGTGTTTCTAATGTCATACAGCAAATGTGAATGTGTATGTGCGTGCGTGTGTGTGTATGTGTGTGTGTGTGTGTGATTTGCCTACATAGAGGGCAGATTTGGGATGGATGGGAAGGATAAGGACGAGGCAGAAAAGAGTCAATTTCAACCCTTGTACACACTCGATGAGCACGCCTACGATCTTGACCTCAACTTCACCTTGAGCCTGGAGGACTGGGCCCACTTCAGCCGCTCCGTGGACCACACATACACGTTTCTTAGCAACCATAACCGGCCTTGCCCACGTGACCTGGCGGGAGTGGCCAGAGGAAGGGGCTGTGGCCTTCTGTCCTCGGCTAGTGGATCGGTCTCAGTCGTCTACCTTACTACTCTGGCCACTCCTGCATTGTTGCTGAGGGAGGCGGGGACAGAACTTCTGAGAGAGGCTTTGGGATTGAGAACGAAGACGCACCTCTCTTCCTCAGCCCCTCCCACTTCTTCTTCTCCTCCGTCCGCACGTTTGGGCTCCTCAGAGGACGTAGTGAATAAGCCAATGTGGAGTGGACGAACAGAAGAGGAGAAGAGAGAAGGAGAGAAAGAGAAGAAGGAGGAGGAAGAGGACAGTGATGGGTATGACGAAGAGGAGGTTTTATTAAGAATAACGGAGGATCGGCACCGCCCACTGTGACTGCAGCGAATTCCAGGTCTCCATCTGACTTTCTGTAGGGGCCTACTGTCGTTGCGTCATTCCTCAGCGAAGACTCTTAACTTTCAAAGGAAGTGTACAGAAGTTTACCTCTAGCCTACAACCAACCTCTTTCTCTCCTACCTCTCGTTCTCTCGTTCTGCCTCTTCGGTCCACGTCAGTCTTCCGCATCAGCCATAGCCTCCAGGCTCAGTTTCTTTTCAGTCTGTTTGTCCCTCCTTCAAGTCATTCCATCATGCTACATAACTAATACTCCAGAGATCAGCAAGGCTTCAAAGAGCACGCTTTTTCATCGAACATTTGGTAGGTGAGGTTGTGGGAGTGATGAGAAAGTTACAAGTGAAAGAAAGTTGACTTATTTGGGACTGGGTTTTGTGTTGTGGAAAGGTGTTTTTTTTGTTTGTTTGTTTGTTTTTACTTCTGTAAGTGCTGAAGGCTGTGTGTACGTCTACCCTGCACAAATTCAGACCATGTGGCACATTCCCCAATCTCTTTCCATAACTGCCTCAATGTCCAACAACACTTTAACTGATATCCTGGCCAACCTCGAGGCCATGCTACTAAGACACATGTTAAACCCTTATCTTCTGTTCACGACAGAGCATCACGTTTAAAAATGATAGAAACACAATGTATTTGATTTTTACAACTGACTATACCAGATGCAGTTGAAATTCATTTTTAATACAGAGGTCACGTGCAAGCCTTTTTTAACTTCAGAGTAACAAGGAAGAAGGAGAAATTATATATATATATATGAACAGTTTGACAGCAAAATGAAATAAATAACTTTTTTTATCACGTTTTATAACTCATTTTGGCACATTTACAGTACTTGTTTATAACAAATAAAACAAAACATTTTTGTTGAAAATTGCACTATATTCTGTTTTCTTGTTTAGACACTTTAAACTATCACTAGCACTGGTTTAGCTGCATTTGGGAGCCATGATGCACTTCAAATTTTATGAAAGTTATATATACGAAAGAAAATAAATGTGTGTAAAATAAGATAGTGCTGCAATCCTCAGAAAATGTGTGATCAGGTGATCTAAATTGGTAGGGGAAGAAACTCATGATGCATCATAAACTGGATGTTTTTTTTGTTTGTTTGTTTGTTTTTTTTATGATCGTTTAAAAACTTTGCAACTAAAAAGCTTTTGTGTTCGACAAAACTCGTTAGCAAATTTTTTTATATTAATCAACGCTATCAATGTTACAAATTACAATTTTCATATGTAATATTGCCACGAACATTACTACAGGCCTTTGGGAAAACGATGAGAGATGGAGTTATAGTGTTTTGCGAAATTATGCAAAATTCACATTCACATGACATAAAGAGTTTTGACACAGATTTTGGCATTTGTGCCTTTTAATACCATTGAGACTCAAATTTGACATTTAAATATGTGCAAATATGTGGAAAGAAAAAACCCTTTTATATTTAAATATCTTGGTGATTATAATAATTTAGCTATATTGGTAATAATTCACATTATGAGCTATGAGCCATTTAGCAGCAAAAAATCAGCAGGTCTGAGAATGTGTTTTGTTTTTCAATTAAGCAAGACATATTGCAAACTAGTAGATAATATTGTGTGCATGCCTTCTTTATGTCATCAAGGGAATAAAAAGTAACAAATTCTAAAATATTATTTTAAAATTATTTGGACTATAAGTGTAAATTGTATATAATCTTTCAAAAAACTCCATCTCCCACATTTTTTTTTCTCAGAATGGATAACTCAGCAAATCACGTGTAGATATTAAGGCTAATGTCATTTCTTTGCTTCACCATAATGCTTACACTAAATTATCCAACATTGTGTTTTTTTTTTTAAGTGTATAATCCAATTGTCCTATTCTACAAAACGTATCATGGATGTTAAGCAATGCATACCTGTCATTTATTACTGCTGGAGTGACTGCAATGAAGTAACAGTGTATATCTTTAATATCTTTTTCTTGTCGTCAACATTCTCCAAAAACCTTTTGAACACATTCAAACCACTCATGAAAGCCACTGTGTATCCTTGCTTCACTGACAGAAAGAAGTGACATGATTAGCTTATCAAGGTCTGTCGGCTTTTTCTCAAAAACCTAGGTGAAAGCTCTGAAAAGGTGGGGCTTTAAAGCATCTACAATAAGGTTATATGGCATTTTCAAATGAAATGTTTTGGTGAAAACAACCTTGTGTCAGAGAATAAGAATTAGCTAAAATGCGTAAAAATCTGAAAATTACGTTTTGTAGTGTTTTGCTGTCAAACTGTTTATATAATCTACATTATAATGTATTGTTATAAAAATTTGAACATTTGGTATGAGTCAGTAAGACACTGAAAGAAATTAACAGAACAGGAGGGTTGACACATTAGCAGCTGTAACATTTGTACAAAGAAGTACAGTAAGGATGCAAGTCTTTTGTTCGCTCTTCTTTCCTTGCCAGAGTTTCATTTGGACAGTGTTTGTAGGCGGGTGTAAATTAAAGCACGTCATATATTTTTTCTTAAGCTGAAGAAAAAATTGTCTTTTATTCTACCCTTTTGTAGACGCTCTTACTTTTAGGTTTGCCAAATAATTCGGACCTGTCCATGAGAAAACTTAGTATTCACCCAGTAAGGTCCCTTCACCATTTCGTTAAATTCTTATTACTAGCGGATAGAGTCACAACAGTCTCAGTTAAAAGAGGGAGAGAAAAAAAAAACACTGCCTCTCCTTAAACTGGGTGCAACAAGAAAAGTATTTCAGATGTTGTACTGTGTCCCATTAATAGGATGAAGAAAAAAACATATTACTTACTGACAAAAATGTATTTGGGTTTTTTTTTTTTTTTTTTTTTAATGACATGATGATAATGGTTTGATGTGATTATCAAGTGTGAATTTCCTTTTAACCGAATTCTTCGTAGGTATTTGTGCTATACATGGTGCTACTAAAGTCTGAGCAACTATATAAAATGGCAGTATGTATTTGAATGTACGTTTGCAAATTAATATGCTGTAAATGTTAAAGTATATTTTATATGAATCACAACGTTCGAGGCCATCTGGCATATTTTTTGGCTTTTGATCATGTTTGTATTTGATTGATCTGCACATCTTAACAACAGTTAACTTTCTGTTCCTGGTCATTTGTTAAAACAGTTCAGAATACGAGAGCTCACTCAGAGAGATTGTAGATCCGAAATAAAATAGATTCGTTTATTTGTATGCTGTTGGTTTTATATGAAATACTGTTCATCTAGCTATGTTTCCATCCAAACCATTTTCTGTGGAAGAGAAGTCCAAAATAGATAGCAATAGCAAACACAATGATCAAATATAGTTCAATCTGCTAATAAAACGGTAAAATTATGCTGTGTGGCGAAACTTATAATGCAAATTCAATATACATGTAGCAACTTCTAGAAGCCATTAGGAACAATAATTCATAAAATTATCTAACCATCCAATCATGTGATAACAGCACAACCCCGAAAATCTTTCAGATATACTGTAGCTCAACAGATGGGCATGGGAGGGTTTGGGTATTTCAGAAACTACTGGTTTCTGGAATACTGATTTTCACAGGCACAACTCACAACTCCTTGAATGAGTAGTGGCCCTGTGGAAAATATCTTGATGTTGAGAGAGAACAGACTGGGTCAAGCTCAAAGGAAAGCGACAGTAACACAAATAGGCACTCTTTACAACCATGGTAAGCAGAAAAACAACATCATATTGTGCTAATATGCTAATAAGTGGCCTATTTGAGTAACCATAGACTACTTATTGTTCTGTGTATTTTATTTAATACAGTTTTCAAACCAAATTTTGAATACAAAAAAAATTATAAAAAAAACAACTATATGTAAGATAACGTTTCCAGCATTGGTACACATTGGTCGTTTCTGACTGAGATTGGTCACCCCTCCCAACTCCACAACTCAAAATCTCTCACAAAGCGTCTCACTCTAATAGAAATCTAAATTACACCATTTCTGAAAGCATTCCATTGTATTTCATTTCTCATTTGGCTGGAAACATGGCTAATATTTATTCATGTATTGCGGAGAGCAGGTCAGAACCTGACAAGCCTCCATATCTGACATTAGCATTAGTTAGCTTGTGAGTTTAGTTCCTGCTTTGATGCCTTGTTCAACTGATCTGAACTTGTTCACTTTCTTTTTTTTTTTAGCATTTGATACACCCAGACTCTTTAGAATGAACCAAAAGCCTTTTTTGCACCAGATTTTGTGTTGTTACTTCAGTAAAAAGGATCCCTAGTTGGCCTATGGAAATCCCTCAGCACTTTTTAAAGGGACTACTGTAATGGAAAGACAATTTCATATGACACATGGTTTGAACATAACAATGCCTTGTACAGTTCTATAGATTAATCATATCTCTATTTTTGTTTCAGTTAATGTGTGGACATTTATTACCGCTTGTTAGTTGTCAATAAAGTGTTGAATGCCCATGTTGTGATTTCTATTACTACTTTAATAGTTGGTTTACTTTAATAGATAAAATATACATGAAGTGTGTATAATATTTTAAGATTTAAGGATGTAAGTAAGCGGGTAAGTTTCAGCCAGGTGCTGCTCATCATCAGCCCGTGATTAATTGATCATCAGCAGGTTTTTAGACATCTGTATAAGAAGAAGTTTTGGTAGTTTGTTGGTGTGGAGCATTCAGGTGTGTGTTGACAGGGCAAGATGCAAAGACATAAGCAATGGTCTTAGACAAGGAACTGTTGCTGCAAATCAGCTGAAAATCGGAAAGGGTTATTAAACTATTTCAAGAATTTGAAGTTCAACATTTCACGTTGAGAAAGATTATTCACAACTGGAAAGCATTCAGTTTCAAGGCAGTTGCCAGACTTCTCAGGAATGGATGTCCCAGCATATTCAACCCAAGGTCAGATCACACAATGCTGAGAGAGAGAAACAACAGTTACAGCTCAGCCTTATTGAACATGTTGCATGTTAAAGTCCATGTCAGCACAATTTGAAGAAGACTGAACAAGTACAGTTTATTTGGAACGGTGCCAGGAGAAAACCTCTTCTGTCTAAAAAGAACAAAACTGCATCTGAACAAACCACAAAACTTCTGAGTGAATGTACTTAAATTCTAATTCAAATACACAGTACTTATGACATGCAGTGCAATGCTTAAACAACCACAGATGCCCTAAAATTTCTTTTCAATAAGAATATAAAGTATGAAATAATATAATTTTTTGGCAAGACTCAAGCAGAAAAAAATCAGCAGAAACACCACATACTCACTGTCAAGCGCAGTGCAGAGGTGTTAGTTGTGGAGCCACAAGTCCTTGGCACCTTGCAGTCATTGAGTTGACCATGAACTTCTCTGTATACCAGCGTATGCTAGAGACAAATACGTAGGAGGCCATCTGTCTGACAGCTAAAGCTTGGTCGAAATTCATCCATGCAACAGGACAATGATCTGAAGTACACCAGTATATCTACATCAAAATGGCTGAAAAATGAAAGAATCAAGGTTTTGAAATGGCCTTCTCAAAGTGCAAAGTACATGCACCACTCCGCTTCACAGGTGTTAACTTCTGAACAAAAGCACTACTTGGTGTTTAGAACAAGTTATTCTAAACCCTACATAGTGCATGAAATTTCCCATCTTACACTATTTGGGATTCGACCCTCAGTTAGTTGGCTGAGGTTATTCTAAATGGAGACATTTATTCATCTTATGATATTTACAGGACTGCCCACTACCTCCCTGGTTAGTACCGGTAAGAGTTTTAAACTACCGTTACCCCTGTTAATTATACTGTTGATCGCTAACTGTCAGTCGCCAGCTTAACACTAGTTCTGCCGGTTGTGGAAGAATGTGTTGATGAAGTAAAATAACGGGTTAAATAAACAAATAAATCATAATCTATTGATGATGATAATAAATGGTGTTTGTAGAACTGCTATCGGTTAACATAAAATCAATATCAGGGTTGGTTGAATACCAGCTTGGCTGTGATATCTTCAGCTTGAGCCCTTGTGTCTATGACCATATCACAGCCAAGCTGATATTCAGTACATCTGCACTTACTCGCATGTGATATTGCTTAATTAGCTAAAATATAATATATAGCACTCTTCTCATACTGAACCAAACTACCTAAAACTTTGTTTTAATTTTTTGTTTTGTTTTTAAAAAGTCACAAATATAACTGCATATAGCAACAGGGCCCATTCATGTTCTCCCTTCATTATTTCAGTCCTATCCAATTTTTCATGCCATTAATTTCTATGGACTGCAGGTATATGCATCTGGAAGGACTTTGCTGCATTCTCACTTCCATAACACGACATGCAGAAACAACTCCAGGTAATATACCCCATTTGTTCTTTATAAAGATTCCATGAAATTCATTGTGGCCCAAGAAGTCTGGGGTCACAGGCATTTGTTCTTGTATGAAATGTGACATTTATTTTAAATTTCAGACTTAAAATGGCTTCAACACTAAAATCAGCTCAGAACAGTTGTTACACTAAAAGAGAAAATTTTCTCTGTATGCATCAGTTCAGACACATTAACTGATATGTTGCCTTTCTATCAGCTCAAACCAGTCTGGTTATTTTCCTCTGACCTCTGGAATAGGTAAGGTATTTTCACCCAGAGACCTGTTGGTCACTGGACATTTTCCAGCAGATCAGCAGTTTGACAAATACTCAGACCCGCTTGCCTGGCATCAACAACCATGCCACGTACAATGTCACTTAAATCACAGTCCTTCCGCATTCTTATACTCAGTTTAAACTTCAGCAGATTGTCTTGACAATGTTTTGCTTCAATTCATTGGTTGGCTAATTGGCTGACTAGATATTTCCATTGATGAGAAGCTGAACAGGTGTACCCAATAAAGTGGCTGGTAAGTGTATCTTGGCAAGGAATTCAAGATTTGGGGCCTCCCTGTGTGTTACGTATACTGTAGTATGAAGATTTTCCTGATTTCCCGCAGAAACCAAAACCAGTCTGAGTATTGACTGAGTTTAAAATTGGAAAAATATTACAAAGATTTCTGTTCAATTATTTTGCGTGCACTGATCATAATTATTAGCCATAGATGATATACATTATTACTTATCCATCCATCTAGGAACCTCTGTAGTTCAACCAGGGACAATGGAGGCCAATGGTGACCATTGTATTTATTACCAATTTTTCTACAACTGTAGTAGGACCTTCAGTCAACGTTCTTTGCTTTTTACAGCATATTAAAAGAATTTATGAATGGAGCTCACTTAAACACTTGGAGAAGTTGCATGGTAAAACACAACAAAAAATCACATTCTTTCACTGTTTTTGCATGGTAAAAAAAAAAACAACAACCAACAGTTAAAACCAAGGAGGAGCATTTCCATATGCAGAACTGTATATGAGAACTCACAGGATAGCGACTAAACAGCTGTGTGGCCATAAGAAAACCACTAGTTAGTGAGACTAAACAGTAAAAAAAAAAAAAAAAAAGCATTAAATTTGAGAGGGAGCATAAAGATTGGACCTTGGAGGAATGTACAAGGTCGTGTGGTCTGATGAGTTCAGATTGACCTTATTCCAGATTAATGGGTTTATCAGGGTAAGAATGGAAGTCCATTAAGCAATGCACCCATCATCCATAGTGTCCACTGTAAAAAGCCTCTGGAGGCAGTGTTATGATCTGCGATTGCTTCGGTTGGTGAGGTCTGGGCTCAGGAACATTACAGTATGTGGCAATTAAATGAAGTCAGCTAATGACCTAAATGTACTGAATGACCAGGTGATCACATCACCAGAGATTTTCTTTCCTGATGACACAGCTTGTGAGAGTGGTCCTGAGAGCATGAGGAATAATTTTCTTACATGAACTGACCATCACATTGTGTGCTGTATTAAAGCTAATGGTGAGTGTTTGAAATTCTAGACTCTGAGTAAAAGAGGAAGTGGGTGAAATGGTGGTGCAGTGTGTTAATGCTCTGAGTTACTGATTGGAAAGTTGACGATTCTAACTCATTGTCTGCTCACATGCATATTCCAGGACTCAAATTGTGAAACTAGTTCGAGGAATCATTTTGACACATGAACTGGACAACACATTGTGAAAAATTTAATAGGTTACTCCACACTCTGACCCCAGCCTACTAACAAAGCTGAGATATGTGAAGGATGAAGAATTTCACTATAAAATAATATACTGTACTGTATATTAGCAAAAGTATTCTTTTAAGCCTTCTTTCAGAAGTGCATTTTGTGAGGTGAGATGCTGGTGTTGGCTGAGAAGACCTGGCTTGCAGTCTCCACTCTAATCCATCCCGAAGGTGTTCTATCAGGATGATGTCAGGACTCTCTGCAGGCCAGTCAAGTTCTTCCAGACGAAACTCTCTCATCCATGTCTTTATCGACCTTGCTTCGTGCCCTGATGCGCAGTCATGTTGGAACCGGTTGTTTTTCAGGAGTTGGGCTCGGCCTCTTAGTTCTCTTAAAGCTTTAGGATACCAAGACATTTTTGGACTATTTCATGCTCCCAGCTTTGTGGGAACAGTTTGGGAATGGCCCCTTCTTGTTCCAAAAAGACAACTCACCAATACATAAAGCAAGGTCCATAAAGACATGGGTGAGAGAGTTTGGTTTGGAAGAATTTGACTGGCCTGCACCTCAACCTGATAGAACACCTTTGGGATGAATAAGAGCGGAGACTGCAAAGAAGGCCTTCTCGTCCTACATCAGCGTCTGACCTCACAAATAAATGCACTTTTGGAAGAATGGTCAGGAATTCCCATAAACACTCTCCTAGACCCTGTGGAAAGTCTTCCCAGAAGAGTTTAGGCTGTTACAGATGCAAAAGCATGGACCAACACCATATTAAACCCTGTACAGTAGATTGACTGAACTTGAAACATCACAGACCTCCTGCTATTACAGACATCGACCAGAAGATGTCGCCAGAATGTGGCGTTAGGCTGTGGAGCGCAGATCATACAAACAAACCGGTCTGTGAGCTTCGTGCCGGGAGAAACGGAGAGGGCGGGAGGGGAAACAGGAATCCCCCACTCTCTCACACACACACACACACACACACACTGTGCGCCTCAGATCTATAGGGACTGAGACACACTCACTCAGCTCTATATCCGAGTCGAGGCAACTCTGAGAAGGAGAAAACACTTCTTTCACTGCGACTTTTCCATACAATGTGAGGAGGAAATGGCCGAGCGAAGGTGAGAGGACTCTTACTTCCCTTCAGCGTCCTGGACTAATGCGGAAAGTTACGAGTTCCTCAGCTTTCTCGTGTGTTTAAAAACGTGGTGTGTTTGTGTGTGTGTGGGTTTTTTTTTTTTTTTGAGCGACTTGCGGTGTTAGTTTCGGGTTAGTTGCTTGTTTAATGGTTATAAAATAAACTTAAGCGAGGTGTAGTTGGGTAAAATATCCCTCGGCGTGGTTTACGAGTGCAGCAGGGATCGTAACATGACTATTACACCTGGTACACACCATCACTCCAGGGTTCATACGCGAATTCCAAACTAACTACACAGTTATAGTTTCCTTTCACCACCAATACCTGTTCAGACACGACAAGAAAAAACATTTCTTATTTGTTTATTTTAGTTTGCGGTTTGTTTTGTGACTTTAAATGAGCGTTGGTTCCGCTGCAGTGTAAACCTGCTGTGTGAAGTGGTTCGGTTCACTGATTCGGTTCATTTCGTACCGAGTCTGTGGAATTCTACTGAGATCACTTCCATTGAGTTCCACTGGACTGAACGAGCTTCTTCTTATTAAACCATATTACATATTAATTACAACCAATTATTAAGTAACTACTAGTTATGAGGTTAAATAAGGGAATGTAAACCAGTTTTATTAACAGCTCTGTTTAGTGTGTGTGTGTGTGTGTGTGTGTGGACAGAATGCAGCTCAGGTTGGTGATTTAGGTGAAGAAATCGGCAAAACTCGTCTGCTTCAGAAACATGCCACTCAAGATCAGACATGCTCTTTCCATCCCAGCTCTGTTTTTTTTTTTTCCTCCCTCCAGGCGCTTGGCTTGCTTGACCTGCCGTGTGTAGGTCATAATCCTGCGCTGTAAACCCTAATGCTCAAAGTAATTAAACATATTGAGTAGTGTTAACTTACATAATTACAGTTCGTTCAAATTAAAATAAATAATCTTGCTGAGTATTTAGAACTTTTTGGTATTTATGAGTTTGTAGAAATGACACTTTTCAAGTTAGCCGAACAAATCTGATATTTTAAGTAACTGTAAGTACTTAAGTAACAGTAACTGTCACCGTAAAGTTCCACCAACTTAAAATCTTTCAGACTAGTGATTTTGTGTCTGACGTCATCGGGGGAATAGGACACTGGTGGCTCAGTGGTAGGAGTTTCGTCTGCCATGCCAAAGGCCCGGGTTCGATTCACAAAAACTGGATGAAGTGCCTGTCTCAAGCCCAGATAAAATGGGAGAGTTGCATCAGGAAGAGCATCTGGTGTAAAACCTGTGCTGTGGCGACCCATTGCCGGGAGCAGCCGAAAGACCAACAACAATGTATTTGATTTGCAACAAATAAAAAAAAAAAAAACGATAACTGCTATTAAATAGTATGAATTAGGCTACTCAATAATGCAAGTAAAGAACGACTAATATGAATGAGTACAACAAACCCATAGTTCTGAAAAAAACTGATAGTTCTGTTTACTTAAAATTGGAAACATTACTGATTACCTCAAATTTTTTGAGTAATGCCAACTTATTCGGGTTTACAGTGTGCTCTAGATAAAGTGTATTATTTTTGCTTCTGTATTTTTGTAATTAAATAATTTAGTGCCAACCCTACAGGGACACATCAGTAGCTCGGAGGCACCTGGGACAGGCAGCTGTCATGTCCAGGCTTTTTGTTTGTTTGTTTGTTTGTTTGTTTACTCATTAGAAAATAAAAACTTAACAGAAGCTTTCATTTGGAATGCAGCGCTGATTAGCTACAACAAAAAACCTTGTTGCTGTATGATAGAGCATATTCACTCTGGATCCCACCCCCTGCTGCACTACACACATCAGCCAATGTGTGCAGCAAGTAGAAGTTTTTTTTTTTTAATATTATTTATTTATTACATACAATAAATAGCAGTGTACATATATGTGTACCTGTATATTTTTTTACGTTATATAATTTTCAAGCTAGCAGCACCTGCACTCACCTGCGTGTCAGCACCACACAACTAGAGAAATTGACGATGCTACAGAGATTCAAATAGTATACGATTTATTTATGAACTATGCCAAGACAGAATGCTTAGCTGAAATGTTAGACAATTGTATTTGTTCTTATTGTTTTTGTTGTTGTTGCAATGCGATCCAAATGCGATGTGTTACCTGATCATGTAATATTGTAAGCGAATGATTTGTACCAACCCCCCCCTGCCAACATGTAACACATCCCATTGACTGTTTTTAGGTGATTTGAGTTGGGAATATTTTTTGATTCCTGGTTTAATAAGCTCCATTTTGATACAGAGTAATAAAATCTTATGTTTAGAATATGTTAATGGCGAGTTAACATTAGAAAGTGAGAATCCCCGAGCCTCATTTTGACATCAGGTTTTCCCTGCTACCCCTAAAAATGACTTCGCCAACAGTGCAGGTTTATTTGCATGTTTTTCTATGACAACTGGAGTAACCAGCTGGTATAGTGTTCATTAAAATACTTTAAAACAATGTTTATGAATAAAACTTTCTCACTTCTGTTGAAGGATCAGTAATATAAGGTATTTATTAACAGTTTTTTTTTTTTTTTTGCTGAAATTGGAGATATGTTACATTCCGCCTCCTGTACTCTATTGATCATTGGTCAAAACTAACCTTTGAATTTCGAATTTCGAATGAGGCACCAAAAATTAGGGGCTCTAAACACAGCTACCCATCCTGTCTTTAAGGCTCCTTGTGCACAAGATGTGATGCTGAGCTTGTTCTTCTGTGCTCTCGGCTAATCGACTGCTCTGTCACTCGTGCCTCATCTTCCAGATGTTAACAAGCGAAATGTTTCTTTTCATTCATTTAAAGTTCGTCGCTGTTGCACAATGAGTCCCACTTAAACATGTAAAATATTGATTAGGCCATACGGAGGAGTTTAATAGAAGGATGAGAGATGCGTATACACAGGCTTTCCACTGAA
>JAAGKR010003479.1:0-35000 GCA_011419295.1 Clarias macrocephalus
CATGTCATGTGTGTACTCATTCTCCATCATTCGCTGTCGCTCTGCGCCGAGGATCTCCTCCCCATGCCGTTGAACACTTCTGCCCTCTCTGCTCCGCCACCTACAGTACCACCCTCCTACACGTCAGTTCTCCGCGGCCTCGGTGTACACCATGTCTGGGTAAAGCTGCTTCTGGGTAGGTGCGATGTCCTGACATGGGTTGTTGGCGTGAGGATCGTTCCTCTCGTCCCCTTCGCTCTCGGTGCTGCCCTCGCTGTCCAGATGAGCCGAGGTGTGATGAGGATACAGCGCGGTGCCAGGGAGCGGGCTTTGCAGGAGATCATCGTCTGAACTCAGGTAGTCTCCCTCTGCGGAAACCGGGCTGGCCAGACACAGGTCCTGATAGGCTTTACCACTGGAGTTTTGAAATTTGGAAGGCTGACCACGTAGCTGCCTTATCTAAAATAAAAAGAAGAAAACCAAATTTAATACAAGGATGGTCTGTAAAACAAGAGTGAGTGGGGTTAACAGATGGGGGGTATGTGGATAACATCTGGCCTCCTCAGCAGCAGTGGCATTAATAGTCTGACTCAGTACATCTCTCTTGCATGGCCACACTTCTCCAATCATCCTATAGTACACTGAAGACTTTTGAACATGCTTTTTGGTCTTATTTGGATTAACGCATCATAACATTTCATTAAGCAAATTATACAGTAGATGTCTTCTATTAAACATAGCCTACAAAATACATCTACTTCTAAATTAAGTGGAACTTCAGTTATTTATTTTATTAATCGATATGGTTTCTCTCCGTAATGCGCAAAAGTTTTGAGCCACTCCTCATTTCTTCATATTAAATTCAATTTTTAAAAAATGACTTGGAATAAATGAAAGAAAAGGGAGCAAATGTTTTTACTGTGACAGGCTGCAAAGTGCCTAAAGACACAATTTATGTAACAACCTCAGCACCAACCTCATTTCCCCCCTCGTCTGTTCCAACCACTCAGCATTCAGCATCAGCACTACACTAATCACACTAATGACTGATCATCTGTCATCATCTGCCCTTGTTTCTCACTGGGTCATGCCTTAAGTTAGATGTTTATGCTTGAATGATTCATAGGTCAATGTGTGGCTTGAAAAATACACACACACACACACACACACACACACACACACACACACACACACACACACACACACACACACACACACACACACACAAATAAAATCCTCTGAAACTGATCAGGTACAGAAACTGGACTGAAAATGAGAAAAAACTCAAAAAGTCCTTCACGAACTAATTCTCAAAACTACATTAAAAATGCAAAATATAAAGAAATGAGGACGGGCTAAAGACTTATGCGCAGCCTTACGTCTACTGTACCTTGTGTTTTTTATGAGTAGAATATACGGTAATTTTTATGTTTTGATATGCAGTGTTTATTACAAACACGCTTTGAGTACAGTCGAGGTTAGCTCTGGAGCTCTGTGGTTGCTGCTAACAGGTTGAATTAGGTTAAGCTAACCTAGATTAATATGTGTCTGTTATTCTGCTTCCATGTGCTATCTGACGAGGTCCTCTAAATACTTTCTCAAAGAGTAAATTCAGAAGATTACGATCTACCATTTTGTCGATTAACCCTGACCTTGTGGTGAATAAATTAAAGAACATAATACACTTCTTAAAATGTAAAATCCTGAATGATATTTTTTCAGAACAGTTCTACAAAGTAAAATTATTGGCTTGTGGTACCATGAATAAATTTTTTTTTAAGAGTTTGTGAAAAATCTGTTGGAATTATACACTTTCATAAAGTCTTCTTTGTCTAAAATTAAATATATATATATTTTTTTATTTCTTTTATTTTTTTAGACACATGCTGTCTTGTTCTGAACTAACAAAAGCAGATGAAATAGATCCAGACCCGACACATCTCAACTTTTTTTCATTTGTTTCTTGCTCATCCGAAATCAGTAGTCTATTATATCGAAACCGTTGCAGCACAGAAAGTTGAGAAATGTTCAAAGCACATACAAAATGCAGCAAAGTCGGAGCCTGTCAATTTGATCGTATGATGTAATATTAAATTTTAAAAGAAATTTTTGCTTAAGGTTTGAGACTTTTGAGTAAACCTGTATATGTACATTCTTTCAAACTTCAAAAGATCTTTGGATAATTAAGGGGTTAAGCGCCTCTATATAGACCCTTCTACAACCAAAGTGTTCTAGATTTAACCCTATATCCAATATTTTATATTAAATACTTTATATATATAATGCATGTGTACATACATAAGACGAGATAAACAAGCTACAAATAAGTTTTTAATCCGGGTTGAATTTTAGCATAACATAGTTACAGGACTCAAGAATGATGCAAGCGTTATTCTTCTTCTTTTGTTCTTCTTCTTATTATTATTATTAGAGCGGCTTTTAAATAGATATGATGGAACAGAATGTTCAATCGAGTATTTTTTTTTAACATTTCCTTCTCTGCAGCAGTCATGTTCTGTAATCGCCTCTGTTCAGTTCCGGTTTGCACTGGTTTGATACACATGGTCTAATAAAGCGTGTCATGAATGCGGAATTCAGGCTGCTTTGCTAATAAATCTGTGGTCATAGCAAAATCTACCAACAAACCTCTAAATAAACATGTACACACTGGTTGAGATGAAATGGGTCAATTTGTTTCTGGGTAATTAAAGCGAGACTGATGGGATCAAGGCTGTGGTCTAGATGATATCTTGTTTATTAATTAATGGTGTAATTAATAATCTCCAAAACAATATTATTTATATAGTGTACATAACTGAGTAGATTTACCTAATCAAGTCTTTGTAATATTAAATTGACTGTAATTGTGTTGCTTGTTTGTTTTTTTAATGCTTAGCATACAGATATCCCAAGCAATACACACTTGGCAGGCTAATTGTGTGTGTGTGTGTGTGTGTGTGTGTGTGTGTGTGTGTGTGTGTGTGTGTGTGTGTGTGTGTGTGTGTATGTGTGAGTCTGTGTGTTTGTGTGTACGTGTGTGTGAAAAGCGTAGTCAGAGGATTTCCTTGCGTGACTGGAGTGGACCACAATTTTATGCCTCATTTCATTTCTCTTACTTTGACTCATTAATCTTCTCATGAGAAAATGATACAGGTATAGAGCCAAAAAAAAAAAAAAATCTCAGATATAGCGTCATGGAATTCCCAAGTAGAGCTCGGGCAATCTGAGTGTGGGGGCGGAGCAGTGGTAAACCAATGAAAAAGCTCCGTGTGATTACAATCGGCGCAGACTCCGCCTCTCACTTCCTCGCTGTGCTTTCAGTGGAAACCACAAAGCAAAAGTCAGTGCACTAACCCGCACGAAACAGGCCACCGAGATTTACCTGCACAGCGCGATGACATGAAAACCAGCCAGGAACAATATATACATTCAAAAATGTCTAAAAAATGAAAATCATTTAACTTAAGCAATTTCAATAACCAGAATTATTATAATGTTTAGAATCTAACAAAAGTTAATATGTATAAGGAATAAATTATAACGATCTTATAGCATATGAACAGCAATAGAAAGTACTGTGGCCTCAAACTTTTACTAAATAAAAAAAAAAAAAAATTTTAATCTATAAACATTGACCTAACTACTACTGTACATTTGACTTCTCTTATTTATTATTGCTGTTTTATTATTATTTTTTTTACATCTCTACATATGTATTGGATTATAAAATTCTTACATTTGCGATGACATGTCTATCACTGTACCTACATTTCAGACGATTTGCTCATGCTTAGATATATGTACTGTATGTAAACACAGGCCTTAGAGCTAGAACACAAATAACGTGACTGAAAGACCGAGACAGTGGTATGGGGTAAAACCAACAAAAAGGAAGATGACTAGTACTAAGAGCGAGAGCAGTGCAGACAAGGAGTGACAGAGAGAGAGAGAAAAAGGAGAATGTCAACATACTCTCACACCCTCAGTCACGAAAGACTCGTCTCTGGATGAGAAAGCACCGCGCGCATGAAGACGATTGTGTGTGTGTGTGTGTGTGTGTGTGTGTGTGTGTGTGTGTGTGTGGGGATAAAACAGCTCATCGGCATCGCACACACACACGCACACATCAAAGCTCCCCCTGCGTGTCTCTGTGTGTATATGGCTCATTAGGTAAATGGGAGGAATGGGGTTGTGTGGTCGATCCAGTGGCTTTTGATGCTATTTTACTACTCTGTTTCTGAGACGCAGAGTTACCGGATTGGTTGATTTGTACCCTTCTGTGCGCGCCTCAGAATAACCAGCGTGTTAAAGCCTAGAAATGACTAACATTCTAACTGGCAACAAACTACGCTTAATAACACATAATTTGCATATCCTGTACCTATTTTTCATGGGAAAAAAACAGGCATGTGTGAACATTGCAACATTAAGTCCTTTAAGGTGCGAAAAAAAAAAATTATATTATATATATAATTTTTTTTTTTTTTCGAGATTTTTTTGTTTGGGAGATTTAGGCAAACTTAATATTAAAAAGATATCTAATGTGAATGGTGGTGAGAACATACTGTGCATAGCTTAGATCCATTCATTCGCCCTGATTTTCTAATTTAAACATGATATAAAGTCGCAGACTAAAACTAATTAACAATGAAGTGTATTAAGCATCTTGTGGCATAATTACTTTTTCACTTCAGTAACCTTGCTGTTGAATAGCTTCTTTCTGTAGATAGAATAAATGTGTGTTAGGCATAAAAATGTGTGTTATTTCTTTAGTGTTTTTTTTTTATATATATATACATCTTTCTTTTACAGAATTGTATAACTAGCAATGCAGAATAAATAAATCAGGAAAGAGGGAATTAATTTCAGTTCTTAATTTTAATCCTTGTTCTATAAGCCTATAAAATGTACCACAAAGCTAAAAATAAACTTCATCGTGTACATCTAAAGTCACTGTATGCAAATCACAAAGGGGCAAAAACTTTTCTACAGAAATGATCATGCGTGTTCTTTCCATACTGTATATGAAAATGCAGCGTGTGTACATATGTATGTATGTGTGTGTGTGTGTGTGTGTGTGTGTGTGTGTGTGTGTGTGTGTGTGTGTGTGTGTGTGTGTGTGTCACACACTTACTTCATTCTTGAGCTCAGCAATCTGTTCCCTTAATTGATCGATGTACTGTCTGGAGTCAGAATGATTCAGCTGACCCTGAATCAACCCTTCCTCTTTCTGCAAGACAATACACACCGTCAAACACACGCACACACACACACATTAGAAATATAGCAGACAAACAGTATCAGAAAATGGACACACTCTCTCACCACCTTACCACACACACACACACACACACACACACACACACACACACACACACACACACACACACACACACACACACACACACATACTTGCAATTCTAGTTCAGCTATTTTTTGCCGAAGTTCAGCCATGGCTGCCATACTGTCTGCCTCCCTCAGTCGCACAGCCATCACCTCCTCTTTACTCTGAAATAGAGAGAGAGAGCGAGAGAGAGAGACCCACACAGAGATGAAGGAAGAGTCGAGAAAGAGAGGTCATACAGCAGTCATTTATTCATTTCATGAGTTCTCTTACGTTTTTAATTCACACACACACTGACCGTTTCTTCTACTTACTTATACTATCTTCCATTATGAATATATACAGTAGTTTACTAAGAGTTTATCATCATCATACACTATGGTTTGATTATAACGCTATATAGTGACAAGTAAATTAGTATAAACAATAATTAATGCCATAATATCTACGCTACATTAACGCACTTATCCCAGAGTATTACAAGTGCTTGGATACCGTCAAGGCGGACATATGATCAATGTGCCGGCGCCATGATCGGACTTGACAGCGGCTTCACATCACAGCTACGGAAATGACTGGTGTACTGAGAAAACGTTCTACTTTGATGGTATCCAAGCACTAGTAAAACGCTAGGATGAGTGCATTAGTGTAGCAGGGGATTATATAGAGAAATAGAACTCGGTTCTACTCTCATAACTGTTCCATTGTAATATTAATATACCATGATACGCCTAGGATATGCTTATTAACCCTTGAAGGAAATAATCCTAGACCATTGGGACTACTCGAGTCCCTCTACTTATCCAAACATTTCAGAATGTTACTAGGCAATAATATTGTTACTAGAGTATCGTGTAGACATGGATATATAGACATTGATATACAGTATATGTTTCTGACTAATCCATCTTCAACACCATATTAAAGTCTTGTCCATTATTACTGTATATTCACATGTGCATACCGTCATAATGTGACCATAAAATAAATAATAAATAAATAAAAACCCTGACTTGGTGTCTTACTGGCATACACGATACATTAAATGTACATTTTCATTTACACACATTAGTGTCAGTTGTGTTTACTAAAGAGGATTTCAAAGAAGGATACATTTCTCAATCATGATTTACAAATAAGCAGGTATATGTTGCAGAGTGCTGTGGAGTGTGATCAAATTAATTAATTAAAATTCAAATCAATAAGAAAAAAAAATCAAGATAAAAGGAAAAACGGGAACGGCTACAGTAATAATGATGAAAAAAAATCAATCCATCACAGCGTGAAAGAGAGAGCAAAAACAAGATGCGTGAATGCATACGTGTGAGATAAATAAGCATACAGTACCTTGCAGTCTGACTCGGCCTGTTTCCTTTTCATTTCGTTGAGCTGACTCTGCAGGCTCTTGTTGTGTGACAAAGCGTTCTGCAGCCTCTCCTGCAGGCCGGTGCTCTCCTGCTCGTGACGAGTTATCGCCTTGCTGTAGATCTGATTCTATACCAGACAAAACGCACATTAATAAAACATTCGCAGACACACGGAACACGGAGTGCTGGGAATCATATACAAATATATATATATATATATATATATATATATATATATATTTTTTTTTTTTTAAATGGCGCAACTTATTAGGTTCTTTCTAATTATTTATATAACACATGAATATGGTACCATGAAGTTCCATACCATAATACCATTCACCTAAGCCACATTACTCAACTTTTGCATATAATCGAAATTCATGTTGATGTACATTTGTTTTCATATCAAACCATATTAAATACAAAAAAAAGATACATTCATTAATTTAAATAAATGTAAAAATATTATTAGGTATATTTATAACCATGAGCTAACAGCCTATATTTATTCATTTTGAGCATAATTATTGCAATATAATAGTAACACTGAGTATAAATTTTAGGCTTTCCAATGATGATGGATTAATGTGAATATTTTATTCTACAATTTTATGACTGTATTAGACATTACCTTGTTATTCGCAACATTATCATTTTCATAGACTTTTAACAATGAAAGCATTAAGTCATCTAACATGGCCTGAACTAATCAGCTTCAATAGCCGGGGAAAGAAGCAAAAAAAATAAAAACATTTTTATGTAATGCTGAGACAGTCAGGTCCATAAATACAACATTATTGTTATTTGAGCCGTCTACCTCAGGATACTGGAGTATAAATAATAATAAGAATAAATAACTTAAAGTGCATACTTGCCAAATTATATTTATAACATTTACACTAGGGGTTTATGTTGGCTGGAATGGCACTATTGAAAAATAAATAAATTATTGGATTCGCTGTTCATAACAAAAATTCCAGGGTGTTGTGCTCTATGATCCTCAGTTCATATTAACGTTATGGAAAAATTGTTAAATTAACTTTTCGTTGGTTGCAGAATGTTTGCAGCTTGGGTTTCCTTTGGGCTCTTACCGCTGAGATACTCGCTCAAAAAGAGAAGAGTATACAATATATGGCATTACATGACTATTAAAAGCCAAGCATATATCAAAACTCCACAAGTGCACTTGTGTCTCAAATCTTGTGTCGGAAAAATCCCCGCATGCATCCGAGTTATTTTGAGGTGAGGCATTTTTCCCCACTGCACTGTTCCAGAGCAGGAGAATGTTTTTCCTTGTGATTGCGCTTAAAAGCAAGCAGGAATGTACAGGGTTTGGACAATGAAACTGAAAAGCCTGGTTTTAGACCACAATAATTCATTGGTATGGTCTAGGGCCTCCTTTTGCGGCCAAAACAGCATCAATTCGTCTTGGGGATGACAGATACAAGTTCTGCACAGTGGTCAGAGAGGTTTTGAGTCATTCTTCCTGCAGAATAGTGTCCAGGTCACTACGTGATGCCGGTGGAGGAAAACTTTTCCTGACTCGCTCCTCCAAAACACCCCAAAGTGGCTCAATAATATTTAGATCTGGTGACTGTGCAGGCCATGGGAGATGTTCAACTTCACTTTCATGTTCATCAAACCACTGTGTCACCAGTCTTGCTGTGTGTATTGGTGCATTATCATCCTGATACACAGCACCGCCTTCAGGATACAATGTTTGAACCTTTGGGTCCTCCATTGTTCGGTAGCCCTTGGCAGTGACGCACCCATCTAGCACAAGTTTTAAGCTGAGGGAATGCCATAATATTGCAGCCCAAACCATCACTGATACACCCCCATGCTTCACTCTCGGCATGCTATAGTCTGGGTGGTACAGTCGCTTCTTTGGCGCTTCTCCACACCGTAACTCTCCCGGATGTGGGAAAGATAGTGAAGGTGGACTCATCAGAGAACAATACATGTTTCACATTGTCCACAGCCCAAGATTTTCACTGCTGGCACCATTGAAACTGAAGTTTGGCACTGGCACGAGTGACCAAAGGTTTGGCTATAGCAGCCCGGTCATGTACATCGACCCTGTGGAGTTCCAGACAAACACTTCTGGTGGAAACAGGAGAGTTGAGGTGCACATTTAACTCTGCAGTGAGTTGGGCAGCTGTGGTTTTATGTTTTTTGGATGCAATGCGGGTTAGCACCCGGACATCCCTTTCAGACAGCTTCCTCTTGCGTCCACAGTTACTCCTGTTGAATGTGGTTTGTCCTTCTTTGTGGTATGCTGACATTACCCTGGATACCGTGGCTCTTGAAACATCACAAAGACGTGCTGTCTTGGTCACAGATGCGCCAGCGAGATGCACACCAACAATTTGTCCTTTTTTGAACTCTGATACGTCACACAATGTTGTGTGCATTGCAATATCTTAAGCAAAACTGTGCTATTACTCTGCTAATTAAACCTTCACACTCTGCTCTTACTGGTGGAATGTGCAATCAATGAAGACTGGCCACCAGGCTGGTCACATTTAGCCATGAAACCTCCAACACTAAATTGGCCAGTGTTTTAGTTTCATTGTCCAACCCCTGTAAGTCAACTTTTCAAATCCTAAATAAAATTATTAAACTTGGAGAAACCACTGGTGAGCTCAGGGACACCAAAAGGCCTGTAGAAAACAACTTTTGTAGATTATGGGGGATTCCGTGTCTGGTAAAGAAAACTCCATTCTTAACACCTGATCAAGTCAAAACACCCTTCAGGAGGTAGAAAAATCTGTGGCAAAGTCAATCTAGAGAAGTCTTTACCAGGGTTAATACAGAGGGTTTACCACAAGATGTAAACCATTGGTAAGCCTCAAAAACAGGAAGACTAGATTAGTTTGCCAAAATACCCTCTATTAAAAAAAGCCTGTGTAGTTCTGAAACAGTACCTTTGAACTGATCAACTTAAAGGCAGAGATCAAGTTGTACCAGAATGATGGGTGGAGAAGGGTATTAAGAAAGAGGAAGAAACCTGTAGACATGTACGGCTACCAGCTGAAATGGTTCGGATGTTTTTCATTGTTAATGTGAATGTTAACAAAAACAGAATAATGTATTCTGAAGTTAAAGGTCACTATTATTATCAGCTCTGCTTCAGTAAAAAAATTTCCAGTCTCATTAGATGGTGCTTCACAACACAGATTAGACAATGACCTGAAGCATGCTTTAAAAACCATTCTCTTTCTTTTAGGCGTAAAATATGACAATGGATTACAGGGGCCAATCAGGAATGCATTTAAATTTCTAAAGGGAAATAAAAACTTTTTTTATTACCAGAGAAGAAACATTACCAGAGAAGAAATTGGTAATCAGTCATTGATCACAAAGGATTTGCAACCAAGTACTAAAATGACATGTTAGTTTAGCATTATGTAAGTTTGTCTGACCACTTTTGTTCCTGTAGACCTTAAAACTTAGAGCATTTTAGCCATTATTTGTTTTGCAGTTTTTTTCTTAATATAATAATAATAATAACATTTTTAAAGGTTCTTCATTTTTGTGACATCATTCCCAAATTCCGGTAGTGGTAAAATTTGCAGGTTATAAAAGTAATGATAATTTTCGTTCTACCGGACATATGCTAAAACCCAAATGTACAATTTGAAGTCAGAAGCCTTCCCGTTAACATACACCGGCAAGGTTCCATATAAGCACATATATATTTTTTAAATCATCATTGTGTGCCGCTAGTGCTGTAACTGCTACATCGTTCGACTGATTTGGATGTGAACAGCTTCAGATTAAAGCTGAAAAATATGCATTTCACATATTCAGACCATTTCATAATTTAACCATATACTGTAGTAAACAGCAAAAAAAAAAAAAATTACTATAAATGAATATTTATGGACCTGACTGTAATTAACTCGAATTAACTAACGAATAGCCAGAATGTTTTTGGTTTAAGTGAGGTGTCAGTAATTTTCTATTAAATATATCAGTAGAATATACAGAGGGGCCAAAAATGTACACACACTTCAACAGGTGTTATCTATGCCCTTTTTTAAAACTCTGATTGAAATGGCAGCAATGTGTAGTATTATGTCTGACCCTATATATATGCGTGTGTGTGTTTTTTATCAGTCTGTCTGTCTAACCTGACTCTCCAGCTGCAGGTTTTTAAGTTTGACCTCTTTGACCTCAGCCTGTGTGTGAGCCTCTCTCAGTCTCATGCCCATCAGTTTGTCCTGCATTTCATTCAGGGCATTTTTCTTCGGAGACTCTTTCCAGTGGCCACCGCGCGATGTGTAGTGCTGAGAAAGCGAGAGACGAAGAGAGGAAGTCATTTTTAGCAATAAAAAAACGGTTTAACACATGAGGATTGCGTGGGACCTGATTCTACTGAATTGTATGAATTATGCAGAAGTGCTAGTTTTGTCACTGTTTTTTTATTTATTTATTTTCTAAAGAAGCGCATGTGTGTAGAGATTACGCCAAGACGACTGACTTCGCAGTATAATCTGGAAGCTGTTTATTTAACAAAATGCATCAGTTCGAGTTCGGATGGACAAAATGAAATGACGGTATAACTTTTTGGTTCATAGAATGTCCAAAACATATACAGTATAAACCAAGTCATGGAGACACATCTCTGAGAATTGCAATCTCGGAGAATTTCGCATTATGCAAATTTAGTAATTGTGGTTTTAGAGCTTTAGAGCTTTAGTGCATGCTTCTGTAACATCATAGCGTATTGCAGTAATGCTTAACAAGTTAAGCCTTTTTTTTTTTCTTTTTTTATATCACAAGTGCATTACAGCATGGTGTCACATATTCCAGTACACTGGTAACGTGTCCTTAAACAACCTGGACCTTCGGCGCCCGTTCTAAGCCGTGCTACCTGCCAGCGCTGGTTGAGCTCAGTAACCACTTCCTGCATCTCTCTGAAGGAGCGCAGTGACTCCAGCTCCCTCAGCTTGACCTGTTTAAGCTCTTCTTGGAGTTGCGCTATGTTCATCTCGTCAGGCAGGGAGCTGCTCCTCTACACATACAAATAAACACACATCACATCAGTATACACGGGGAAAACAAACAAACAAACAAAAAAAAACAAAAAAAAAAAACGGATGTACAGTGTGATCGAATGTGACGCCCGGACACAATATCCTGACCTTCTCGAGGTCCAGCACTTTGTCCTGCATCTCCTTGAGTGCGCCGAGGAGCTCTGCTTCCTGAAGGCGAGACTGCTCGAGCTGAGCCTGCAGCCCGTTCACAAACTGCTCTGTATACTAGAGAAGAAGGAGGAGAGAAATGCACGGACATTTAAAATCTCGAGTTAATTAATAGTAATTAATAGCTAGTTAATAAATATCTCATAATTTCTTTCTTTATTTAATTACTTTAATTACAGTCATATAGTTCCACCAGCAAAATGCCGTCTGTATTATTATCCTACAGCCAAGACATCAGTAATACTAAACATGCAACTAGTATAAAAGAAATATCACTTTGTGTAAAAGATGAAGATCAGAAAAAAAGAAAAAAACGTTATGGCACGGCATGCATTCTGAGATGAGTGTCTGTTACGGGAGCTGCTGCAGCCTTCCTGTCAGACGAACCAGTCTCGCTTTTCTCCTCTGACTTCTCTTATCAACATCATGCACGCTGGATGTTTCTTCTTCTTCTTCTTCAAGCCATTCACTGTAACGTGACTTGTGTGTAAATCACAGGAGATCAGCAGTTTCGGAACTATTCAAGCTCGTCTTGCACCGACATCCATGCCACGGAAATCTGATGTTTGACGTGAACATTAACACAAGCTCTCGATCAGTATCCGTATGATTTTATGCGTTTGTGCTGCATTGTGTTCTTTTTTTCACACTGACTAAAAAGTATTGGCAATTTAAAGAAAGAAAAAAAAAAGATAAAGCAAAGGTTTGGTTTTTAGGTTATCTTTAAAACCTTTTTATTATTATTATTATTATTATTATTATTATTATTTTATTTAGTGTGTCAGGCAAGAAACCCTACTTACAACTTTTTTATTTTATCTAAACTTTTTCAACTTTTCATCTTAATTGAATATTCAACTATTTGTCTATTTGTTCACAGTTGAATATAAAGCTCTGTTTAGTGGAAAGTCCAATCCTAATCTCGCACTGCTATCCGCCCTGTGCGCTTTTACAGAAGTGTTCGAAGTGACACTTGCTCAACCGCCTCACCCTGATCATTGTTTTATAACACATTTTGGAAACCAGACCCCCCTCTGGTTACACAGCCCTGTTCAACACCCTCAGCACTAGCATGATCGGCAACGTGTGTTTCTGTGCGAGTGTGAGTCGTGTGCAGGTCACATTGCGCTTGCTGTAAGGTTGTGGCCTGGCGGGAAAAGCTGTGGCCTAGCGCATACGACACGTTCTCACGGAGCTCGACTTCTCATTCTTAGCATCCCTCCATCTTTTCCACTCAGTTCACCATACTACTTTCAGTCATCTCTGTTTCTCACACACACACACAGATGCTGTGTCTCTCTTTCTGTGTAGGCCTGGCTGTCTTTTACAGTGTCAAAAGTTTATCAGTTCCACAATGTCACTGGAATAAACACTTTACTTGAAAGAAGAATGCGGTAAGAGTCAAACCCCCGCCCCCGAACATGAGACATCAATGAAAGTCCGTATTCAATGTTAAATAAATGAGATTTGTCAGAAAAGGTTGAGTCAGTGTGTGAAGGGTACCTGACAGACCAGCATCATGCATATGCTACTATACTGATGCCATTTCATCCTAACCACTGCAACCCCCTATGGCTCAGCTTGAAAACCCACTATGAACTGATTTAGATCAAATATACACTCAACCTATGCACTCAGTAAGATTGGCCTTTAGCAGAGACAAAAATGATGCTTTATTCCAAATGAAAATCTTATTATTCATTTCTTCATTATGTCCATTTCATACCCAAGTCACCATACGATGCCAGTCAAGCATTTTTACATAGGTTACACGTTATATATTTTCATACTTAGATATTTTTATATAGTATAGAGACTTGTGTGATCTGAGTTTAACCGAGTGCTCTGGTGAAGGCACTCGTTTTGTGAAGCCGTCACATTAAGATGATAAGTTATTCTACATCTAGATAGTATCTTAGTAGGTTAGTATCAACCGTAAGACAAGTACATGCTTGCCTAAGTAAGGTGATCCAGATCAATCCTTTCCAGTAAGAACTAGATTCTTAGAATTCTAGAATTCGCAAACATTCATTTATTGAATAATTTTACTTTAACTCACTACATAAAACCAAAATGAATACATTTATCCTGTCCTTATATTATACTATGAATACACACATACTGTACATATTGCACACGTGTGTGTGTTTGTGTGTGTGTGTGTGTGTGTGTGTGTGTGTGTGTGTGTGTGTGTGTGTGTATGTATTTTAGATACTGAATTTAAGTGAAATAGTAAAAGAAATGAACTGAGAATGTGCATATATACAGAGTCAGCCAAAAAAATGTATACACACTTTAACGGTTGTTATCTATGCCCCCTTTTTAAACCACAAATTGAATTATGGCAGCAATGTGTAGTATTATGTTTACTCTAAAGATGTCAGTAGTCGCACCATCCTTGATGCTATCATGTGATCGTGAGAAGAGAGGCGTATATTTTTCATGTTGAAGTGTGTATTTTGGCTGACTCTGCATATATATATCACATATATATATATATATCACATATATATATATATATATATATATATATATATATATATATATATATATATATATGTGTGTGTGTGTGTGTGTGTGTGTGTATACATACAGCCATATATCCTGCCCACATTAGCATCCTCGAGGAACAGGGGTCAATATTTAAGAGTGTTACATAGCACATGTCACTGAGAATGTGAGAACGGAACGTTAGATATCTCACTCAGACCATTTCTCAGTCGTGCCTACACATCTTACAACTGCACTTACAAAGTGTGAAAAAAATGGTCAAGCTGACAAACAAGCTTACAAGCACGTTTGTTCATTTTTGTAACACGTCTACTCAACACTCTCTGTAGCAAGTGAAAGGTTCGATTGTAATCACGGGTTGTGGAAATGCTGTCAAGTGTGTAATCAAGTGTGTACTGAACCTGCAGATTTGATAATGTACATAAACATAGCTGTCCACTGGAATGTTATACAGGAAATCCAAAAAAAAAAGGCTTAAATTATATTCACAAATTTTTGTAACTGAATAAAAAGAAGAAGTAAAAAAAACAGCGCAATACAACTGTAAAAGGCAAGAACTCGGACCATGTTTAACTCTAAAACAAGGGTAGATTCTTACTCAACAGCGCCCTCTGGGACATCTTGCACACTGAGAATAAAGTTCTTGTATCTTTTTCAGGTGAACGAATTTGCTTTTCAGATATTCTACAACACTTAATACAACCATAAACACTATTAACCAAAAGTATACTGCATTACTTTATTGAAATCTGTACGCGTTATCGAAGATCTGCAGCTTTAGAAGAATAAAACACTTAGACATGAAATAATGTTGGGAAATAAACCAGATGGCAGTAACACATCTTCATCACATCACACCATCTTTGACAAATTTCCTATAACAGCACACCATCAAATGTTCTGTAAAATATTTTTCGATAACATGTCACTTGAGATTTTTACTTTGTGACCACATTATAATCTGACAACGTGTCTTCATACGTCACTGAACGAACAGCCATTGAAATTTTGGAAAATTGAAATGTGCTGTAATATACACAGCTTGCCATCTTGCCATTAAAAAACTGACCGTATACTTTCACTCTAAAATAACGGAACTAAAAATGTGACTCAGAACAAAGTGGTTTGTGAGTCAGATTATATCTGGGCTATATTCATCTGAGTTATATGTAGGTTTATCTGTTCCAGGGAACAAACTGAGAAAAATAGGTATATTCAGAGTTCATGAAGGAAGCTGGCAACTTGCATCCAAAACATACTCTATATCAATATTTATCATGTCTTCTATTATATTCATTAATTTTGGAAATTTTGTATTAAAAATATGGTATAAAAGTGATTTTTTTGTAACTTAATTAAAAAGAAAAGTGAAACTCTCATACAGTATATTCTTGGTTAATTACATATGAAGTGAAATATTTCAAGCGTTTTAAATTTTTGGGAATGAATAAAAAGGCAGCATGAAAAATAGGAAATAGGTTGTGCCTAAGACCTCCAACTCTCTTGAGAAAATGATTTTCCACTTGCACACAGATAGCTTCTTCAGCTATCCTCCAGAAACAAGTGTCCTTTGTCCTTTGTGAAGGTATACCGTTAATTCAAACCCAGAAAAGATCAAAAGACCTCGTCAAAGTTCCACCAGGAAATTCACACTTGCCGTATAACTACTCTAAGGTCAAAAGATAATTTTAACCATGGAAGATACGAATGTGGGGGACATACCAACTTTCCTTAGACTAAAGAAAGTACTAGTAAAACATTTCTACCCAAAATGAAACACATCCAGTTGACATAACCCAACTCCCAGATGACCTCCCCTGGTTGACTGAGAATCTTCACAGACATATTCTGTAAAATTAGGTTTATTTATGCACTCCATCCTTGGTCGAGGCTCCTTTAGCATGAATTACTGAAACAACGCTGCATAACAAGGAGGCGAGCAGCCTGTTGCACTGCTAAGGCTGGTATTGAAGACCAGGTTGCTTTAAGAGCAGCCTTCAACTCATCTGTATGGTTGGGTCAGGGGTTTCTCCTCTTCTTCTTGAGAATGGCTTTTAGATTCTCTGTGGGGTTCAGGTCAGGAGAGTTGGATAGCCAATGATCTGAAAACATGGTGATAGGTGCTAAGTCCTGCTGGAAAAGGAAACTGTGATCTCTATAAAGACAGAAGAATGAGATGCTCTAAAATCTTCTGGTAGACGGCTGTGTTGACTTTGAACTTAACAAAACACAGTGGACCAGCACCAGCAGAAGACATGGCACTCCAAATCATCAGCAACTCTCACACTGGACTTCAGGCAACTTGGATTGTGTGCCTCTCCACTCTTTCTCCAGACGTTGGAACCTCATTTTCATCTGAAAAGACCACACGTTAATTTAATCTGAAAAGAAAACTTTGGGCTGCTGAGCAATGGTCAATTTCTTTTTTCCGATGGAGAGTTGCTAAGAACGCAAGGAGTTGCTAAGAACGCAACGGTTGTCGTTCATTTCCTGAAGACGTCTGTGTGAGATGGCTTATGATGCACCAACTCCAGCCTCACTTTACTCCTTGTGTGAAGTCCTTGAAATATTCTATTTTTAAATAATGGAGTTTAGATTTTCCTGGACTGTAAGCCGTAATAATTAAACAACAAAATAATTAAACAACAAAAATTAAAGCAACAAAAAAGGCTTGAAATATTTCACTTGACATGTAAAAAAACAAGAAAATATGAGTCTTACTTTTTGAATTAAACTCTGAATTGAAATTATGAGTTTTCCACACTATTCTAATCGTATTATTGTTATTACTATTATTATTAATAATAATAATTTTATTCCATATGCATGTGTGTGTTGTGTATGTCCCACTATATAAGTGTTATTCCTACATATAACTTGGCTGCATATGGACTTCTAAAAACATATTTAATGATTAATGCTTAAAAAAACTCTAAACTGCAAATATTCCAAAATTAAAAAGATGACATACAACACAAACCTTGGATAAATCTTACCGTGTGTTGCTGCAATTCCCGTATGGTGTCCTGTGCTCTCTCCAGGCTCTCGCTGGCTGTCGTGCACTGTTGCCGCACCACTGCTAATTCACGTTTGATCACGTAATTCTCCTCCGCTTCCTGTGCTCTCGTCACCTGACCCTGAAATAGCAGCAAAATGGAATTCTTTAGGAAGGGACTCCATAAGGATATACTCTAGGTCTTATATGGGGTCTCATAGGGATGATAACTTTATGGTCACATTCAAGAGTAAAGTCCTTTGTATGTACTCAAATGTAACATTAAGTTAATTTCATGATGTACATCAAGCTAAAAATAACATTAGTGGACCTAACATTAAAACTTGATGCATCCCTGCACTTCCGTATTCAACATGCAAGCCTGCAGAAAATGCGTGCTTAAAATGTTAGTGTAACCTTCACAAGAGATATTTCTGTCATTGCTCCAGCCATGTACACTGCATGCGCCAATCAGTGTAAGAAACACAACATATCGATAAACAAATCAGACATTCTCTCATGCAGAAGGCCTTTTCTGGGGAGGGTTGGTGTCAAAGGGGGAAGGGTGAAAGGGGGAGACAGGAAACAGACTGAAAGCTAGATGTACATCAGGAGGTGCGGTGCAAAAAAAAAAAAAAAAAAAAAACACAACTTGAGGTGGCAGGGTGTCGGAAATTACCTTGCCTGTAGCTCATCACGCAAACTGTGCCTGGGAATATCTACTAAAATGTACTTTGCGTGAAGAGCAAATTACTGTTTAAAAACTGGTGGGCTGTTAAAACTCTCAAATGATATCACATTAATAAATTAGGTTTTACTAAACAAAAACTTATGTCAGAACTGTTATGTGACATGAGGGCATTCCTGTTTATTGTGTTTTTCTTACTTTAAAGCAACCAAGTCACAATAGCAATCCAACCGATACACAGTAATAGATTTCCTAAAATAGTTATTACATTTAACACAATTCATCTTAAATTAATAATATACAAGTCTGGATTAACAAAATTGAGCTGGAATGATTTTTTTCTCAGATTTTTAAGAGATCTAAGGATTAGATCTTTAGATTTAAGATCTAAGGATTTTTTCCCTTTAATAACTAATGACTATAATTAGTGCTGTCAATCGATTAAAAAGTTTAATCTAGTTAATCACAGTATTAGTCTATGATAAAAAAAAAAATAATGATTTACTTGCATTATAAATGTGAAATGTTTGAATAAAGAAATGCATGACAATCTGGTTAGAGGAAACAGATCATGCAGTTTTATAAAATCTCAAACATTAACATTTAAAATCTCCCGAATGGGACTGGCAATGCATGTAAATGCTGAGTAGAGTAGGGTGTGGCTACCCACTGACCGGGGGGTTGGGAGGGGGTGGAGATGGTGTTCGAACCCACATCCTCATATCCGAAAATCAACAGCCTAGAGCTTTATCCGCCTGAGCCATCACTCCCACGACCTACATTTAATGTATTCTTGTAAAAAATACGTAGTTCCCCCTCATCAGCAGACCTGGTGGTATTTCCTAAGTCATCTTGGGAAGCCATTAGGGTCAAACTTGGTCATATAAATAATTTGCATTAAAAAATATATATTAATGCGTTCAAATTTCTAGATTATTTACATGCGTTAACACGTTAATATTGACAGCCCTAATTATAACTAAAGACACACAAGCAGCTTACACAATCCCTGAGAGGAAATGAATGGAGAGAAAATAAATTATGAAGGAATAAAATGGGGATGTTAGTTAGTTGCTGATTTAACAATGATGGTACTTTACCTGGATCAACCTGTCTGCCAGTGCGGCACTTTCCTACAACACCACAAGAGCAAAGTGGAAGAGGAAATAAAGGTAAGGAAGACAGAGAGACAGGAACATAGTTGATCAGAGACCGACCGGAAGGAAGGCAAGTAGGTTTTGAGGGTGAGTAAAAATCAGGGACATGTACAGTACAGATAGACACCAAGATACCAATAACAAGAAAGATGAAAAAAATATATACAGTATAAAAAAAAAGGAATAGAAATTACAAGAGACACAAGATAGAAACAAGTAAGTTTTTTTTTTTTTTTTTTTTTTACAAACAAACCCTTGCTATCTCTGGTCTGTTCTCACTGGCATTATATTACATTTCTGTCTACACAATGCACAAATTTACAGCACAAGCTGTACCCATCTACATACTTAAGGAGCTCATAGAGGTCAGTAAAAGAAACTCTCACCTTCTCCAGTGTCTCAATCCTCTGCTTTAACAGTCGGTTCTCAGTGCGTAGTCGCTGTTCGGATAACAGAAAAAAAGAAATTAAGCTATTAAGTTTTTAATTAATGTTCTAGTCTTTTACCATTCCTCATAACATCTGCACACCTTAATTTCAATCTGCTCCTCCATCTCTTTGTTTTTGATAGTGGTATACTCCTTTTCCAATCTGGAATCAACACATACTTCATTATTCAAACCACACAGCTGTGATATAAAGGCGATATACACCAGTTTTCAGTTTAGTCTCAGTCATTTCCCTTTCATTAATGAGAAAAAATATCCTATAATTCAACACCGCTGACTTTAATTGTCATAATTAATGAATCACAATTTATATGAGGTTATATTACGCTGTATTGTATTGCTTGTTTAATTGTATCATCCTGTTATTGAATCTCTTCCTCTTTCACTTCCTCAGACTCACTTTTTCATCTTCTTTGGGTTATACTTAATTTGATAGGCTCGCAGGATGAGTTTATCAGGGCAGCTGTCAAACTGGTGAGGGATCACTTTCTGAAAGTGCTGCGAGAGACAAAAAAAAAAAAGACACAAAATATAGTAGTGTTAAATCAAACCCTAATAACCAACTTTAATAATGCATTATAAAAGATTCAGTACTGTAATAAATGCACAGAAAGATTATAAACATGTAGCACGTGACTACCATACATAGTATACCATTATAGTTCTCACAAATCAGGTGTACAACTAGTAAAAAAACAGGCTATGTGACGATGGACACGGAGCTTCTGGCACCATGTCCAGGCCTAAAACCAAAGGAAAACTATTGGACAATGGTGAAGAATGCAGCAGAAGTCAAGAAATCGTTTTCTGTACATGATCTTCGCAATCAGGCATGGATTGAGCAAGTGACTCCAGAGTACTTCAGACGCCTTTTTAACTCCATGCCCATGGGGATCCAGCAGGTTTTGAACACTAAAGTCCTTTATACTAAATACGGATTGCAGTATAGCAATATTAACAAAAATAAAATGTTATAATTTGTAAAATAACAAATTATTCTTATCATACTATTGAAGGCAACACGGTGGCGTAGTGGTTAGCACTGTCGCCTCACACCTCCAAGATCTTGGTTCAGGTGCTTGGTGGGTTTCCTCTGGGCACTCCAGTTTCCTCCAAAGACATGCAGTTCGCAGGTGTGAATGACCATGTGAGTGTGTGTGCTCTGCCATAGATTGACACCCCATTGAGGGTTTACCGCACCTTGTGGCCCAAATATTCTGGGAAAGTATACTGTAAATGCAGGATAAAGCAGTATCGACAATGAGTGAGATTAAAACACTGAATTTCACTTTTGTCTCAATACTTTTTGCCACAGCTGTTCTGCACTCACAAACTGAAACTTATGTTAAAAAAAAAAAAATAAAAAAAATAAAAATGTCATTCATTCAATTAAAACCTTTACTATGTAATGAAATTAGACGAATAAATGTCACCACTGAGAGATAGTTCGGGCATTAAAATAAATAAATAAATCAAATCAATCAATCAATCTATCTATCTATCTATAAATAAAAACTAAAAAGTAATTAAATGTCATAAAATAAACATAAAAAATTGGATGGGTTGATTTGATGTGGCCCAACATGAAGCAGCACTACTATTACCACTCTGGAGTATCACTAGTCCCCAGTCGATTTATTACTCTTTTACCACTTCTTCTTTGGTGACAACTACAGTTTGTCACATATATATTTCTTTATCTGTGCATCGTTTCATATTTAAATGCTGAGGAACGTCCTCAAAACAAGTTAATTCCTGTTTTCACTTATGATAAAACACTTAATAATTGTCAATAGTGTTAGTAAATAAAAATGCATTATATGCTTTATAGATATCCTGCACATGAACACCAGAGCACCAGAACACACTGTTTTTTGTTTTGTTTTGTTTTTATGATCGCTATCTTGGCAGCTGAGCTTTCATAGCTGGTGTAAAATTGAAAGGAGATAACAGAAAAGGCTTTACTGACACGTGGTGGCAGTTGGGTCAGAAACAGAGGAAGCAAAGGGGATGGCAGAGCACTCTACGGTATAAAAGCTTCCTTCTGACAAAAACTGAAGAGGGGTTTGGGGTTAGCAGCAATGAATAGAGCTAAAAAAAAATAAATAAAGTAAATTAAAAAATTATTAAAACAAGAGAGTCCTGCCTCTTGGGTAAAGGGTAATACTTGGGCCCTAAAAAGGATCAGATGTGAGATGTTAATGGACATCATTGGCCCCTTTGTAGTGATCAATTCATATCAGGTTCTTACCTGTAATATGGTTTGGTTGGTAGGTAGGTAAATAGATACTTTATTGGACATTCATTTATTTCTCTTTCTATACCACTAATGATGTACAGAGTCACGGGGCCCTGAAAACTATTCCAGGTGACTTTTTTAGTGCACGAGGCAGGGTACACCATAGACAAGGTGCCAATCCATCACAGGCAGAGGTGGGTGGTAACGAGTTACATTTAACTCCGGTACATTTACTTGAATAACTTGAGGAAACATAACTGTTTCACAAATCAGACGCAGCAACAGTAATCACATGGCTCTGTTTGACCAATCAGGCGGCATGGGGGGTGGGGGGGGATGGTGACCTTTAGCCGGTGTATAAATTCATCCCACCTGTGAAACCATCCTACCTACATACGCTCACTTGTTTGTGCGCAATCAAAATTTTTTCCGCATCTTTCTCTAATTTTGCGGAAGAAACGCTACTCTTACTCCGCTACATTCGGCTCCACTCTACTCGTTACTTTTCTGACCATGTATTCTAAACATGTAGCCGGTAGATCAACAGCATGACTGTTTCACCAATCAGACGCAGCAACAAGAATCACATGACTCCGTTTGACCAATCAGGCGGAATAGTGTGCGTGTGTGTGTGTGTGTGTGGGGGGGGGGGACCCTCAGCCGGTGTTCTATAAATTCATCCTACCTGTGAACCCGCCCTACATACACTCACTTTCGCATGCGCAAACAAAAGTTTTCCCGCATCTTTCCTTAATTTTGCGGAACGCCCATAAATCCATGCTGCTACTAGTGGGATCTTGAGATTAGTGTACAATCTTGCGGTGAGTATAGAATGCTTTTTTCATGTTTGTGTGCTATGTTAACTTTAATTGTATATATAATGTTACTTTAACAGTATATGGATATATAAGTATATTTCTATACAGAATTAATCGCCAACACGTGCTGTACATTTTTATGCATCCCAGAAAATATGATTTATCCCAGGCGTCATATACAAAGCATGTTTCGCTTGCAAAAGAACAGCTTCATACTGCTGTGTCTCCAATTTATAAATCAGGCATTGTGATTGAAACAGTTACTCAGTACTTGAGTAGTCTTTTCACCAAATACTTTTTTTACTTCTACTTGAGTAATATTATTTTGACGTACAGCTACTCTTACTTTTTCTATCTCTTAAAATTTTTTTGGCTACTCTACCCTACACCTAGAGGTGGCTACACCTCTTATCACAGGGCACACAGACATACAACGGAAAATTAACCTATGTTAATTATATGTGAAAAATATGTCTTTGGACTGTGGGAGGAAACAGGAGTGCCTGGAGGAAACCCACCAAGCACGAATTGAAGAATTGAACCCAACCCTTGGGCCTGGAGGTGCAAGGCCACAAGCGCTAACCACTTCGCCACCGTACCGCCCGATGGAAATTCCAGATCACATCCAATAAATGTTTATTTATTTATGTCAGATCTGTGTAAGTGACACCCATCATCAGAAAAAAAAAGAGAGAGAGAGAGATAGTACGATATAGCCAGGAGCTTGTGACACACATACACATGTCTGTGGGCATTCGGAGGGCGTGAACATAAAACTGATAAAACTGATGACATAAAACTTGATCTTGACAAAGAAACAGTTGCAAGCACATACTCTGCCTATAACCTCTACCTATAACTGTGATATTGTGATTTACTGTAGATTTTGTAAGGAAGAATGAAATGTCCTATGAGGCCACTTTCCACAACAAAGGATGACTCACAAACCCGGATACGGATATATGCTTCTATACTCTTATACACATGTGACATTGTGTGGTAAAAGCCGACAGAAAATAGAGTAGTAAATTAATCAAATAAACAAAAAAGTCGTAATAAAATGTCTGGGTATTGCGTGTCTGGAACATTTCCCACACTACTGACCTGTGCTGGAAATAGCACAGAAGGAGGACTGATGGAACAGATAACTTAATATTTTATGCACCAAGATGTGCAGAGTAAAGATATGAATTGTCAGATAATTGATTAATGTTTGCAGTCGCTATTTTGACAGTTGGTGTTAAGGTTAACCATTGCATTTACATTTTTATGGGCTTTTTTAAAAATTTTATTATTATTATTTTTTTTAATAAACATATATATGGTTCAGGATTATAGAGCAAAGCATATGTTTTTTTTTTTTCAGCACAAACTACTGTAGGCAATGTGATGAATTGCCTGAATTTTATTACATTTTAACTAACTAAACAAACCTGACTGAGCGAAAAAAAAAGAAAAGAAATGTAAGAATGGGTCACCATGGCAAAGAAACAGCACAGATATACACGATCACGTGTTTTAATGGTTGTTTTCGGTTGTTTCTATGACCAAAATAAGTGGGGAAAATTGCTCATTTTGAGAGTTCTGCATTTTTGCAATGTCATATCGATATTTCAGTAGTGGTAAAATTTACATGTTATAAAAGTAATGATAACTTTTGTTCTACCTGACACATTTCGAAAACCCAAATGCACAGTGTGATGTCTTCCATATAAGCACATACTGTACATGTTCTTTTTTATCGTCACTGATCTATGCTGTGTGGCCGGCACAGATCTGTGCCGCTTGGGTTTTAAAGGGTTCAACAGGGAGGAACTACATATTAAACATGCCGTGATTACTACATCGGTCAACTGATTTGGATGTAAACAGCTTTAGATTAAAGCTCTTTCACAAATATCTATTATTTCAGCCATATACTGTAGTGAACAGCAAAACTATTTGAATATTAATGGATCTGTAATTAACTCAAATTAACCAATGAATAGCCAAATGCACTTGAGTTTTAAGGGTATTAATTTGGTGTTTAGGTCATGTGACAACCGGATCTCTATACATCAAGCAGTGTGGATTAATTTAATCAGCTACATCATGCGTATTTGCAGGCATTTCTCAATCGTAAATTTGTTGTGTAAAAGCCTTAGGGCTGCACTGATGCATCAACGTAATTGATTACAGTGATCAAGTAAAAAAAAAAAAGAAGAAAAAATCAAAAAATACGTCGACTCGGAGCGCGTCTTTGAGCCGCATTGTCCCCAGATTTGGCGGTGCATGGTGAAATATTAGAATTGATGTCTGGAAAAAAAAAAAAGAAACTTCATCGTTTGATGTGTGGCAATACAACGTTGCTCTGAACACTGTGTCGAAGTGAAATGGCTTACCACAGCGCGTTCACACACACGCACACGCATATATGCATACGGCACGCACACGCGGCATGAGCTTCTCAAAAGAAAGCACCCTGACAGTACGTATTAGAGTCGGTTTTAATGTAGCTGGGGGGTCAGTGCTTGCGAGTCGGTGTAATCTTAACAAGCTGCGTTTCGGACAAGAACTCAACGCAAGATTCTCCAGAGCAGAGACGAATGTCGGGTAACACCGCTTTCGGACACATTATGAAGTTGTAAACAGTTTGTTTATGCTCGTATAGACTTTTAAAACGAAACAATGTAAAATCTGAAATGGTTGCTTCCCACTTGGATGTTAAAAAAAGAGATGCGCATGAGACTTTTTAATAGGAACGCACTTAACATTATTATACTATTCAAAGATTTACACTGATTTTATGCTGCGTGTTTTTTTGGGGTCTTGTGTAGATGAAGATTTATTCACTCACTCACTCACTCATCGTCTATACTGCTTTATACTGTATACAGTGTCATGGGGGGGCCTGGAGCCTATCCCAGGAGACTTATGCATGAGGCAGGGTACACACCTGGATGAGATACCAATCCATCAGAGGGTGCACACACACTCATTCACAACATGGAAACTACATGCACATGCTGCAGCCAAATCATTGCTATGCATACGAGGGTAAGTCTTTTAGAAAAAACTTTTTTTTTTTTTTTGACATAAACCCCTTGCTTTTCAATACACTTGTCAACAAGCATTCGTATTCCCTCATAAAAACATTTTTTTAGTCTGAGTTGCAAGCCATGAAAGCACTGCTGTCTTCACTTCTTCATCAGAAGTGACTCTTCATCCTCGTAGGCCTGCTTTCAGGGAACCAAACAGGTGAAAGTCTGACGGGGTCTATATCTAGATCAGGGCAATAGGGAGGATGCCGTAACACCTCAAAACAGAGTGTCAACAGGGTGGGCAGAAGTGTGCGGATGTGCATCGTCACGTGAGATGCATCACAACGCCCTTGGATAGCAGTTTTCTGCAATAAGCATCTCGGTGTAACGAGCACTGTTGAGTGTCGAACCTTGACCTTGATGATGTGTTCATAAGTGGATTTTCGAGGCAAAGCTATTGTTTGTTTGTTATTTTTTCCCATACATCAATACAAGTCCGTAGGATACCCTGCAGATTTTACAGTTCATAGTATATAACGTCAATAGCGATGCTGCTGAGACACAATGTAATGCGTTTTAAAATGTGCAGATTCTTGCAGCACCTTGGGTGAAAACAGACAGTGTGTGCCAGAGAGAGAGAGAGAGAGAGAGAGAGAGAGAGAGAGAGATATGGAGCAATGTCGTTCTCTAACCTGTGACATGCCCTCCATGTCCAGCTGTATGAGGTCGGTTTGGTTGTACTGTAAAATGGCCATTCCTACTCGGAATATAATCTCTAGACCCTGAGAAAAACAAAAGATGTATGATTTAAAGGGCGAACATGTAAAGACACATATAAATATCAATTTAATCACACTTCACTTACACTCTCACTCTCAGGCAAAAAGAAACCACACACACACACATTTACAGCTATATTTGTGCAACAGGTTCTAACTCACACACACACTCCGTTACCACACATACTTAACCCTTCACACACATTCTTTTTACCACACGTACACAGAGTAAACCCGTACCTCATACATGAAGATATCGAAAATACGTGTGGCAATGGGCAGAGGCAGGAAGGTGAGGAAGAGTGTGAGGAACCACGATGAAGCGTACATGGAGGTGTGGAAACTCTGTGAGCGGAAATGAACGTTCAGCTCCGGCAGCTGCTCCTGTGTTCAGAAATAAAAAAAAGAGACAAAGGTGAGATAAGAAAAGAGAAAAAAAAAAGCATGACAAATGGCAAGAGAAATTTAGATAAGGAGCCCAATGTTTAGTTGACTTGAATATCTGCTGCCACCTAGTGGATGAACAGGATTTTTATTTATTATTTTTTAACCATTATCATTTTAAAACCCTTTTTACACCATCATGTCTGAATGAGCACCCTGGTCACTTTCCCACTTTCCCATGGCGACACCACTAAGCCACCATGCCACCATATGTGAGACTTAAAAATACACATTCCTGGGTATTACCAGTTTAACATTATCGTTCACTGCATTTTGAAGTGTATTCTTATTATTAATCAATCACTGGCTCTGCTCTAAACTCACTTTCCTTTCTACTTCCCTTCTTCTGTTTGTCTTTTGCAATTTTTCTCCCACTTTCTTCTCGTATTTTTATTATTCTCATTCTCCATTGCTCTCTTAATTCTCTTTCTCCGGTCACATTCCACTTCTCAGATGACCAGTTTCTCTCTCGTTCTTCATTTTCTTTCCTTCCTTCCCATCTCACTCACTCACTCACTCACTCACTCACTCACCAAGAACCGTTTCATGTTTATATGTAATCATTTTATCGTATGCAAGAATCTCTTACCTGCAGCAGATATTCAAACTGGTATATGCAGAGACCCAGCTCTGCCATGCTCGGTTTAAAGAGCTCTCGGAGTCTGTACTCCTGCATCAGCCGCACGAACACGCAGAATGCCTCCTCCTCTGGCATCTACACACACATGGGCATTGTAGTGTAGTGTGATTTTATCAGGTATCATCCACAAAGAGTTGAGATTGAGACTGGATTTTGATTTACCTGCATGAGTAGCAGCCCAACGATGAAGGCACTGCCCTGACAGTATCCTACTTCACGATCCACTAGGGAGTATGCCTGCGGGACACACAAGCAGATTTTACAATGGAATGCAATACAATACAATAAAACAGCATTCTTATTTTTATTCTAACCCTCTTATTCCTTCACCTTCATGACGTTGAAGAGGACTTCCTGGCCCAGACTGTCCTGACCCTTGAAGAACTCGTGCTCAGGGTAGGTACGGGCGATGTCTCTGCGGATGAGCTTCTCGCAGGGAGACGACATCTTCAGCAGCTCTGAGTATTGGTTCTTCACCGGCATGTCCGTGGCGTTGCCCAGCAGCTGCCACACGATCGCCCGGAAGTGATGTGGGATCCCCTTCCTGATCAGTTCCTGGAAGTGAAAAGGACACAGTGGGTTTTATTAACTTCGGGTGTCTTAAATATGTTTACTGTAAATGCGTCTTCTTGACATACTAACAGAACTTTTTTTTTTTTTTTTAAGTCATATACATGCATATTCAGCTATTCTGCAGAAATCATTCACGTCTTTTTAACTGGCGGCTAAATCTACTGAAATTTTCTCACCTTGAGCAATTTGTCCTTCTTGCGTCTCCATTCGTCCCACTCGTTAACGATGCGTCCCCACAGGATCCAGGTGTCCTCCTCCAGATGTGAGAGGTTGGACGAGGCAGACGAGCTGGACACCAGCGAGGAGCCGCTGTTCCTACGAGAGCCGCTCATAGAGCGCATGGACTTGGAATCGGCCTCCAAGAGCCTAGGTGGGGAAAAAAAACGAAAAAGCAAAAAAAAAAAAAAACTTTTAGCTTTTAATGTCAACCATCAATATATTTTACTAATCAACATGGAAAAGTATTTTTTTTTACTGGCCAATCACGGACATCTGTAAGCTCATGTGTGTACGAGGTATGTTCAGGTCAAACTTGTGATTAAGTTTCCGGTGAATAAAGAAATAAACCAGAAGACATTAAGCACAGTACGGTGATGGGACTCTTAGCTCCAGTAAAACATTTGAATTGTGGAAAATGTTTTAAAGAAGGCTGTGATGATAACGGGCCGAGGTGTGTCTGTTCCAGTGACCACTCAGCGAGTGGAACGCCTGATCTTTGAAAATCAACAGATAACTTCTCGCCAACTTGAGGTGCATCTGTCTGTGGGAACTGTACACACACACTCATTCACCAACACCACTTGCACGTTACAGGACCTCGGCTTGGAGAACCCATACAGTCCTAACCTCGCTCTAAGCCACTTCCACATGTTTGGGCCATTAAAGGAGTTCCTCGGAGGACAGTGTTTGAGATGTCCGGCAGTCTCGCTGGACCCTGGACAGGGAGAACAGCACTTTCCTCTCTGTGGTGCAGCATGATAAGTAGTTTGAAAGAAACCTGTTTTGTATCTCAATAGAACCACGCCCCCTCCCTTATTTGGTAAATGTTATATGAGACAAAAAATATATATATATACGGGACTTTTTAGAAAGCGTCCTGGTCCATTTTCATACAGCAGGAATGATAAATGTTTCTGTCTCTCTAGTTTTGCATGAAGACTATAGAGTATATTTGTCCTCTGCAAATGCTTTTGTGTTAATCCACATTTGAATACGATTTGCATACAGAGTTGCACAAGCGTGTGAAAGAATGAACAGGAAGTTATAATATAATATACTTCACATGCTTTAAAATAGAATGAAGCTAAAGTATATGTGTGTCCGTGTGTTTGGCCCACATACCTATTCTGTTCCTCCAATTTAGCCAGCAGCTCCAACTCATCTGGACTGAGATTCTCAGAGTCAGCAGGTGAGACTGCTGGTGCAGAGAGAGCAGCGTCATGGGAACTTGAGTCTGGGCTCAGCACGGGGCTGCCAACGGAGAGCGGGTCGGTCTCCGGACCTGCTGGGGACCCGAGGTTCTCCAGCTGAACTGACCCTGTGACGCCTCCCTCTCTCTCTGGACTACTGCTGGGGCTAGACATGACCACAAAGCCCAGATGCTGGGTTCAGGTCAAAGGTCAGTCACTGTCAGTGGATGAAGGGGTGACACAGCTGGGATTATACACGGCGGACCCGGAGACAGAAGCAGACAACTTCGTTTGGAAAGACGGGCTTCAAGAATGGGTCGGACCTGTAAAAAAAAAAAGAAGAGTAAATTTGATTTAAGATTGGATTCCGATTCACTCTCAGGTCAGAAATGCAACTTCGGCAGGTTTCATGAAAGATTTTATCTCTTATTTAGTGCTGTAAAACTGCATGTTACAAAAAACCTGGAGACTGCTCTAAGACGTGTGATTACTTTTGGTCAAAGCTACTGGTCTATAAACCAGTAAATAAACCATAAATCTTTTGTTGCGCAACACAGCAATATATAGTGAAGCTGTGACTTTCTGAGCCATTCTCATTAAAACTCACTGTAGATGACAAAGCCTATAGATCAGATACAATGAGAATCACACATTATTTATTAAATATAGTTTTTGCAGTAGTACATAAAGTAATTTACTGTTAAGCAAAATCATATAAAATATACCATGCTGTGAAAAAGTATTGGCCCCCTTCCTACATTTTTTTTGTGTGCATGTGTGGATATATTAATATGAGGCAAAGATAACCAGATGAGTTCATTTATTAATGGGGTGGGGGGGGCTTTATTTTGTTTTTGTATTTTGAAAAAAAAGCTGTATAACTCGAGTTATCTTTGTGCAATATTAAAATTAGTTTGATAATCTAAATCATTTAATTGCAACCAATATGCAAAAAAAAAAAGGGGACAAATACTTTTTCACTGTACATTTTTATATCCACTTGTCTTCCATTTGGGATTGTTTTCCATTTTAAATAATTAAAATTAAACTTTTAACAGCAGCACTGACATGAGTTCGGATTTTCATTTACATATTAAGTTATTAATGCACTGGTTCAAATAGGTTATCATTTACATAATTACAGCTCATAACAGGTGCATGTTTGGCAGACCAGCTACATAATCAGGGTCTAATAATAAACTTAGTAATAAACATGATGGAATTTAAATTTTAATGTCATGATTAAAAACAATATGTTTATTTTCCATTTAAGATTGAAGCCTCCAGTGTTCGAGCTAAAGGTTAGTAAAGTAAGTTTTCTGCTGTGCCAAGGACAGAGAAGGCTATTACTTTCAGGTCAGGTTTCTTCTTAACAAAACATGCTTTTTTGTGCCTTATTACCATAAAGAAAAATAGAATCTGTACATTAAGCATTTGTTTATAATTGATATCAAGTAGGTCACAGCAAAATTCCATAACGTTAAATGGACAGTTTAACAGCAAAACACAAAAAAACACCTTTCTCTGACTCATCGTGTCAAAATATTTTCTTCTGGGAATACAATATACTGTACCTTGCAAATACTTTGCAATACTGTAATATGAACTTGATTCACTTCTAAATCTATACTTTTTTTTTCTCTTGCTGCTGCCATCACTAGTGCAATAGGGAGCCATGATGCACTTACAGTAATATTTTCAAAAGAACATTTAACAAAGAGTTACAACTCCAACAACTCCAGCAATGCACACATTTTAATTGACATTAAAAATCAGATACACACACAAGGTACAAATTCATTCTGAAAAAAGTGAGGGGTATAAACGTTATACAGGTTTGCAAAAGGACATAAAATTCACACTGATATAATCTGAAGACTTTTGACATAATGCTTTGATTTTTTTTTGTTGTTGTTGTTGCTTTTTGTCTACTCTGGTGAGTCAAAGACACAATGCACAAAATATTACCTATATCTATACCTATCAGGTTGCAATGCGTCATGCTTCATTTGAAATAATGGGTTTCTCAAAACTGCAAAAATGGAGTTCTCATTCTGTTAAAATGTAATGTATAAACTCTAAAATATTAAGGAGATTATGAGGACAAGGCGACAGTGCTAACCACTAGACTCCTGTGCCACCACACACATACATAAATAACATTTTAAATGTATTGGTACATGTGTGACTCAACATGCAAAATGTTCCATGTTGCAGCTCGAAGTGATCTTGATCTTTTTTCCCCCTCCACTTAGAATAGAAACACACACACACACACACACACACACACACACACACACACACACACACACACACACACACACACACACTCATGCGCACACACACAGCTGCAGAGTGCTGCATTATGTATGAGGCACTGGATTAGCAAATGTGCTTCGACCAAAGGAAGGTGTCGCTTCAATCATTCAGTCTTTACACTTCCCTGTGAAATCATTATTAATATGTGGGGTTTAAATTTAACCTTGTGCTCACACTACCTGCCCTGCAGAAATGCTAAATGGACATTCTAATATGAGAACAAAGCATCCAGAAAGAAACAATCATATACACAGATACGAAACACCCGAGGGTCGCAACAAGCATAAACATAAGTTATGGTTAAAAAATATATATTAAAATAATAATAATCCCCAAGGCAAAAACCGAACAGAGAAATCACAGCTAAAACAAGGCCTGCATTCATCAAGCCAGCGCATCCCGGTCAAGAGAGCCAAGAGAGTCAAAACACACACATACATACAGCCTTCACAGCAACAAGCATGCACAAGGGCTATAGGTTGATATTACCCATGAGGTTATGATAAATAACAAGGTAGGATTCCAGAGGGTATGTCACATTTCACTTACATTATAAACATTAAAGTACATGTCAGTTCTTAAACTACCAAACCTGGATTTACAATATGTTTTCTAGACTGATACCTGTTTAACTGTATTTTGAACAGTCTGTTATATTGTTTAACAAAAAAAAAAAAAAAAGGAAAAAGAAAAGAAAATGCATAAATAAAATCATCATAACAGAGCGCTTTGGACGGTTAAGGTCAATCCACAAGCAAGCTGCATGCTTTTGTATGTCATCCAAAGACAGTTATGTCACCCAGTGACTCAGCACCACAAAAAGTTCAAAATGAACGACACACACACACAGCTACACAAGTAAAGTCATCAACTTTCATTTCTTATTATTGACATTTTTCAATAATAATAAAAAAAATAATAAAATCAAACGTTTGTCATCTTTCACTTCTTTAGTTTTGCATTTGAGCTACACTGCTAATGTTGCTAACAGTAATGGAAATCTCTCACACATACACTCCTGAATATTTATACAGAATATCTGCTGCAAATGACGTTGCTAAGCTGAATAATCTCTTCATGTAATAAACAATTTAATAGCTGGAAGAGTTCACATGTACAAGCCTTGTGGTAAAATTGCCAAGATGGTTGCCTGATACCCGACTTTAGATCATGTTTAGAGAAGACAGTAAGTCACATCAAAGCACATCAGTGAGTCTGTTTAACATCGCATAAAGAGCCTGACGTGGTTGTTTACCACAAGAATCCAAAAATCTTGTTTCGTAAGATTGACTTCCATTATTTATCATCTTCATTAGCCTTGTTGGTATAATACTTAAGCAGCAAGCATTAGACAAACAGACAACATACAGTTGGCTGACGAAATACATTAAGAACAGATGAAAACAGTAATATAATTATGGTGAAAATAGGAATGGCACTCATCAGTCACGTTCCGATTTAATATTATCATGATACCTTCGTGCCGATTCCATTAACATTGTGGTTCTACGAGTATCACGGTTTTACAAACATCCCAGTTTTGCTACAATTTTAAACCTTTAAAAAATGTGCAACATTTAAAAATGCACAAAATAACTTAAAATACAAGAATATAACATTTAACTCTGCAGCATGCATCTCTCTCAGTCCTAATTATGATTTCTAAACAAACTTGGCAAATAATTCACTTCTACCACACATAATGAAAATGTGTAAATAGTTTAGAGCACCATGAAGGCACGGTGGTGTAGTGGTGAGCATTGTCGCCTTGCACCTCCAGGGTTCCCGGCCACGTTCAATTCCCGTCTCTGTGTGCATGTTGTGATGGTTGGTTTCCTCCGGGTACTCCGGTTTCCTCCCACAGTCCAAAGACCTGCAGATTAGGCTAAATGGGATTCCCAGATTGCCTGTAATGTGTGAATGAGTGTGCATGGGTGTATGTGTGTGCCCGGCGATAGATTGGCACCCTGTCCACGGTGTACCCCGGCTGGTGCCCTGGGATATGTTCCAGGCCCCCCACGACCCTGAAAACAGGATAAAATGTTTTGGACGAATACACTCAGAGTTTGGAGGAAAAAGGCGTTTAATGCGTGCGCTTTTTGATAATGTAACTGCATAAAAATGGTTTTCTGTTGCGGCACTCGGAAGCTTCTGTACTCGGCATAGAATCAGATATATCAAATATAAAAAAAATCTAATATAAAAAAATTTTATAGAATAAAAAAGTCAATTCTGGTCATTGATCAACTGGTTCATCTTTATTATAAATGTAAAAATAGTTAAATAAATAAATGAATGACTGAATGAATAATCGATTTTGGAGTCGGTGGTGAGATGCGTGAATTGCTACATAAAATAATTGTGATCCATAACTGAATAAATTTTTCCCTTATCTCCAGTTGAAATGCTATGTATATGTAGATTTTATACACACACACACACACACACACACACACACACACACACACACACACACACACACACACAGGCAAATCAATGTTGGCATTAAAAAAGAAAAAAGAGAAGATAAAAACTAATTGTATACAACTCTTGTGTACATTTGTGAATTTGGCTTAAATATCCTCTCAGATATGCTGCCACATTAGCAGCTATTCGCTAGCTGGCTAATATAAACTCTACAGCTATGTCCACATTCCAAGCCACATTGTTCAATTTTGATAGTTTTAGTCAGAGCTAATTTGCTTGTCATTACAGTTCACATTTATAATTACAAGAGACATTTATCTGACTCAAATGTGGACATGTCTGTCCTCTGAAACGACCTCTGAAACTTTAGCTGGTTTAGCAGCTTTTGCTAGCACTGCTTTGAAATGAGGCAAAAAAGTCACATGCAGTCCGATCTCCTTGTTCTTTTTTTACGCTGCATGGCCACATTTCGGATCTGATCTAGTGACTCAGATCCAATCTGAAAAAATATCAGATCGGTGCATTCAGACAGCCGTAAAAAAAAATCATAATAAAAAACTATTTAAAACGCAGACAAAAATGGTTGTTTTTTTAAAAGATTGCTCTGGCAAGTAAATAACAGCTGATTTGATG